>CM056379.1:88924900-89124486 GCA_029718625.1 Synaphobranchus kaupii
AACACGCCAAGAAGAGTCAGGAGCTTCAGAGTGGGGTTGAGTGACCACAATGGTAGTTCATACAGTCAGTATACAACGCTGTCCAAGGTTAAACACTGTCCCAAGCCTTTTCAAACTATTTAGTTCCTAAACAGTAGAAATAAAACGTCTTAAAAATTGTTTAGTGTTGCTGATTTTATAACGTAGTTTCTCTTTAGCTCATTTTGGTAAACAGTCAGTATTGTTTTTGTGTGGAAGATTTCTAAGTATAATTGAGAGGTTTAGCAACAAAAAAAAATACATTGTGGAAAAAGTATGTAACAATGTATGGAACTTCAGTTTTATCATGGGAAAAAGGTAGACTGAAAGCATGCCGACAGCTCAAAGCTTTGATCAAACTGGAGTGTTGCTGTCCCTACAGGTGGCATACAAGTCGGGCACTGAGGGAGACGATACACCAGTACACCATGAGCAAAGACGAACCTCTCTTCAAACAGGCGAAGGCCAACGCCGAGCTGCTGAGTGCAGTAAGTGCTGAACATTCCCACAATGCTCTCCTAAACTTACGGACAGTGCGGTGAATATTCCCACAACTCCCTTTACTGCTGTATTAAGCAGTAAAGCCATCACCACAACATGACAGCACCCTGAGATATGGCTTTCCACACCAGTGCCCAGGGGTGTATAGGATGAACCTCACTGTCGATTGCTAATTTATTTGCCTTATGCTCTACTTTGTTCCCATGGGTGCACAGAACATTATTAGGTCTGAGTAGTGGTACACAATGAAGTACCTTGAAGCAGTGCTCCAGGATACAGACTAGTAAATAATTGAATTGTTTTACATAAGTCATACGGTCTCTGGTTCGTAATCCTCTCTTCCTCCTTTTTCAGAAATCGTACCGAAGCAGCTGTGGAAAAGCAGAGGGAGAATGGGCTTTGAGCTGCGCCTGGACGCCCTGTCCCATCCTCACCGCCAGAGCCAAGAGCGACCTTGCCAGCGACGTGAGTGTCTTACTTCCTGCACGTAACAGATTCCGAGGGGTAGATCCACCAAGAAAACATTCAGCGAGTGGTTTGTGCGGCTTGCTACGTGACAGCTGCACATGCTATCCGTGCCTCTATTTCCAGCCTTGGTTCTGGCTCACTAAGGCGTTGATGCAAATCAAGTAACCACGGCCAATGATTAGTGAGTTAGCGCAGGTCACAAGTGCAATAATACGTTACGTTTTTAGTTGCGGAACATGTTTCGGCCGTCAGATCAGCCTTCAAAAGATATTTTATGGAGCAAGGTCATGCCAAGTTTCATCTTCTGTGCTGCGTTAGTCCTACATTCGAGGCTACGCTTCACCTTGGTCCGCCGCAGAACAAAAAGAAGTCTTTTTGTCAAGTTATCTCTGATGCATAAGCAAAAGGCTGGTTTTGCTTGCCTACCATTTTACAAGGGATTAATTTTAATTTGGTGCACACGTAATAGTGCAGGAATATTAATGACTAAAAAAGAAACCACTGAGCCACAGACAAGATTGCTTAAATGAGCAGCAAATAGACCTCTATTTCTTAGAACAACATACTTAATTTGTAGAATTGGACCATTTTGAATGATTGAAATTTATTAAAGTAACATGGTTATTGGAGTTGTCTAAAATGTTTGTCTCCGGAAGAATAGCAAGGAAATAGCCTATTTAAATTATAGCCGAAAACAAATTAGAGGGGACAATTCAACGTCATCTTTGTCTTCAAGCAATTCTACCATTGCATGGACTCAGCCTATTATGATGACTCATTTCTGCCTCTGTTAACCCAAAGAGGGATACTCTTGCAAAGAAGACCAACATTACCCACGGTTCTACACCCATGTCTGTGCATCCCTCGATCCCCAGGTTAAGTACAGAGAGAGATACGAGAAGACGAAGGGGGAAGATGATCGGGGTGAAGACGGTCACCGAGGACTCCCAGATGGCGCACTCCGCCCATGCCACTCGCCTGCAGAGCGACAGGGAGTACAGGAAGGGCTATGAGGACGCCAAGACCCGCTACAGCACCTCGCTGGATATGCTCAACCTCACTCACGCCAAGAAAGCCCAGGAACTGGCCACGGACACCAACTATAAGACCTTCCTCCACGACTACACCTGCCTGCCCAGCGACATGAAGGTGGTAGTGGGCCAAAAAAGCCTACAGCCTGCAGAGCGAGGTCAGTCCGAAAGGAGCCCTCTATCTAACCAAACAACGCTCTATCCCCCTGCTCTGAGTGACCAATATGAGCAAACATGATTTCACTTTTTGAGTCTTGACACATATTTAGTTTATTGATCATTGACATTACGTAATTAAAAAGTAACCAAAATTTGAAAGAGAAAAAAACCTTTAGATTCCTTAAAAAACTACTCAAAACAAAACACCAATCGCTGTTAATGTCTCTTTACTATGTGAAAATGTGATTATATGAATAATGAAGCACATCCTATTTTTTTTTAATGCTTCGGGTGTGATTTATGCAAACTTGTCTAATGGTTCTGGGAACTGTTATCATACTAAAGAAGTGTTACTTTTTCTTGAATCACAGGATCTATGTTTCATTTGATATCAAGTCGAATTAGGTACTGTGACGGTAATCACCCCAATGTTTGCGTTTGCTGCTTGTGCGTAATCAGAACAAATACAGGTCTGATCTGAACTGGATGAAGGGTGTGGGCTGGGTGACAGTTGGATCCATGGATGTAGAACAGGCCAAGAGGCCGGAGATCTCGTCAGGCGAGGTAAGCTGGGGTCACGGCGCGGTGACAGTTTGTCACACTACGGTCACAGTGTGGTCACATTGTACTCATAGCGCATTCACGCGGCATTTGTGATGTGGTCACACTGCGACACAGTGTAGGACACACTCTGATAGCAAATATAAGTGGAATTCTCGAAAAAAGAAAATAAATATGTGACAGATGGTCCTCACATAAATACAGATAATGCCAGTGGTGATTATTCAGGCCACCTTACTTCCCCACACATAAACGTCTCAGTTCCAATGGCAATAAAATAAGAGCTGAAAGATTCCTCTCGCATGTACTGATCTTTGACCTCTGACTAACTTGGCAGGCCTAATTAAACCCCAGTTATAGAGGTAGGTCACTTCTGTACAGGACGTACTGTATCATTTCTCACCGTGTGTAATGTGTTCCTTATCAGCTGAGTATTTAGAATTCCAGTCCAGGTTTGGGGTTACTTGGTGATCTGTGGTTTGCGCGATGGGTATTCGGATCATGTGCACAATTTGCATAATTCATAATATATTTTCTTCACATAGGAGAAACTGCAATAAAACACTCATAATCCCAATGGCTATACTGTGGTTACAGAAATGACAAATTCACAACATTGGTTGCAGTGTTTCTATCCAAAATTCGACAGAAAGCACAAGCACAGCCATTTTTAAAGCCTAATCAGCGGTTGTCACAAATAACAAATTGTCTTTTCATAAAATGGGCCTCCCTATATCCCCAAGTCTGTATGGCCATTATTAGAAGACCCTGTAAACTCAGTTTAAATAGACCCCTTTAAATAGCTTGTGACATGGACTGGGGTAAGGTTTCTGCCCCAAATATAAATCCTGTGCAGTATTTCAAGGCCTTCAGGCATTCCCCTGCGCCTCACCAATAGCAATCCTGCTGTCAGGACATCACATAAATCACCTTGGGAAAATACCAAATAAAAAAAAATATTACTTTCATTTTTAGAATGCCTTGAACTTCAACTTTAATTTTAATTTTTAATTTAATTTTTAGAACTTGAACTTAGTTGACACGTACACTCCAAAAAAAGGATTTCTTTTGCTTGTCTCCATAGGGGAACCCGTTTTAGTTCTTTATGGAAAACCTCTTTGCGGGTAGTTGTGAAAAATATGAAAGCTCCCAGATTCAACCATTTTGCCCATCAAAGAACCCCTGAACTCAGTAGGGTTTCTCTCTGGAGGACACAGAGGAGCCTTTTGGAACACTTTCCTCTGAGAGTGTACATACTGTGTTGTGAGTTTAAAATAATGGAATTGCACAATTTCTCTGATCGGCTCAGCAACGACGGGAATCTTATTTCTACAAAACATTACGTACTGGACAAATGCAGGTTATGTAGAATACATTTTGCATGCCGCTGATGTATGTGTTTTATCCCCATCTGTACAAACATGTGAAGATGTGGATGTAAATGTCGCTGAGTGTCTGAGATACACACAGGCAATGTCTTTTTTAAATATGTCGTTTCAGAAAAAGTATCGGCAGCAGGCTTGTGACTTCAAGTTCACCAGCGTAGAGGGACACTCCGGAGATGGTCCAAGCCAAGCTCAGCAACAAGCAGGCCATAGACGTAAGAAAATAGGCATCCTACTTCTATTAATAGCCATTGCCCATTCTATACAGGATACGAGCAGCAACAACAGTACAACAGCTATTCAGCATCTCTGAAATAGATTCTTCCAATCTGGGCTTTTAAAATTAGGTTATTATAGAAATGGCCACCAAACATCGAATAGAAGCGCAACATTAATCCTCACATTATATTTCCATCAGCATAAAAATGTACAAATAAACAACAACCAAAATGTAATCATGTAATATTAGACCATTACAATGTACTATTAATAAAGAAAGCAAAAGGCTATAAATTTGAATATGAAGTACGCGCTACACATTTGTAGCCAATCATCCTCCCAGCTGTCTTGCGTCAGCACTGCCCTGATTGTTGCTGGCCTGTTATAAGTGTGTTCCGCTGCGTGAGCAATAAGGTAGTCGACGTGACTGTGTTTTATGTGTGTGTAATATGACGGGCTGTCATCACGACTGTTGTGTTCTGTATGTGTGTAATGCAAATTGGTCCTGGTTCAGAAAGTAAAAGTCCACCCCAGTATTTTGTTCCAATCACCTGGATTTGTAATTAGCACAATTGCTCAGCAAACTAATTAGTGAGGGCAGCTGGCTGAGTTAATGGGTAGGAGAAACACATGGCAGGACTTTTACTTTCTAACCCCTGGACTTTCCACCTGGTGTAATGTGTGTTGTTCTGGTGATGTATCCTGTACACGTGTAAAGTGAATGTTGTCACGGCGACTATGTTCTATATGTATGTACTGTCAGTGGTGCTGCGGTTACTGTGTGCTCTATGTGTGTAACTGTGAGCATTGCTGTGGCGAATGTCGTTTATGTATGTGTGCAATCTGAGTGTAGTGACTGTGATCTGTAGTTGGGTAAAGTGGGTGTGGCTGTGGTGATTGACATCTCTGGCTGTTTCAGAGACTGTACCGAGAGCAGGGCGAGAAGACTTTGAAGCACAGCTATACCTTGACGGGAGACCTGCCGGAACATGTCCAGGCCAAACTCAACGCCATGAACATCAGCGAGGTCAGACATTCCCTTCTTTTCCCCTCTCCTCCCATCTTCTCTATTCTCTTTCCTCTCCTCCTACTCCCATCTTCTCTCCTTCCTTGCTCTATCCTCCTCTATTCTTCTTCCCTCTCTCCTCTCTTTTCCTTTTGCATTTCGCCCCTTCTCTACTCCCTTCTCTCTGGAAAAATTGCATTGTGGGATACCTGCCACTGCAGATCAGATCCTGTGATCAGATCACAGAACCAATCTATGTGTGCAAACATGGACTACAACAGGATATTCTTCTGTTGTGCAAGCAGCCAGTAAAATTTGCCTCTGGTCCCGTAATAATACAAGTTGTTTTTTTCCCCCCCACAGTCCCAATACAAGCAGTCCTGGACTAAACTACGAGACACCGGGTATAAACTACGGCTGGATGCCATCCCCTTCCAGGCAGCCAAAGCCTCTGGAGCCATCCTCAGTGATGTGAGTCAATATCAAAGTCAAAACCATATCAGTATGAGAGGGGGAGGACAAAATATGATTGGCTATGTCAGGCATAACATATGTCATCCCTGCGAATCCCCACACACCAATCAAAAATCCCATATCCATGTAACATTAGGAGAAATTGGACAATTCCCTCTTTCCATGACCACCTATCCCTTTCCATTGACCCATATGGCAATGACCTTTAACACCTTGCGACAGGTAAACAGGTAAGGGCGGCAGTGTAGTATAATGGTTAAGGAACTGGCCTTGTAACCGAAAGGTTGCAGGTTTGATTCCCAGGTAGGACACTGCTGTTGTACCCTTAAGCAAGGTACTTATAGGGGAACGTCGGGTTATTTATTAAATATTGTATAGAATATTTCCTTCTATATCGAATTTTATATGTTTAATGTGAGTCTTGAAGTTACCGCACTAGAACTGTGCCTCCCGGTTCCCTTGTTTCCAGCTTGTTTCCACACAAGCTGATCTACGTCAGTGGTGGTTAATTCCAGGTGCAGGTCTATACTGTATACTGGACGGTTCGAAATTGATCAGATTCGTTAATAGAGTCTGATATGACTAAAGGGATGCTATCCTCATTATCTTCAGGTTCTTCTGAGTTCAGCGATGTATAATTTAGCTATGAAAATCCAAAACATTGTATTTAATATTTCAGTCAAAATTTTCCGATGCATTTTCAGTCAATTTCGGAAACATACAAGGGAACCGGGAGGCACAGTTCTAGTGCGGGTAAGCTTCAAGACTCACATTAAACATATGAAATCGATATAGAAGTTGAAGAAATAACCCGACGTTCCCGTTTTAACCTGAATCGCTTCAGCTGTATAAATGGATAATATGTAAAAAATGCTAAAAAAGTTGTGTAAGTTGCTCTGGATAAGAGCATCTGCTAAATTCCTGTAATGTAATGTAACGTAAACCCCCATGTAGAGAAAATAAAGGTCCAAGTAATCCTCACTTTCTCCCCTGGGTTCTCTGCTCTTTCCTCTTTTCAGCACAAGTACAAAGAGGACTTTGAGAAGACCAAGGGCCGCATGATTGGGCTGAAGGGACTGGAGGGCGATATAAACATGGTGCACTCGCCCACGCCAGCCAGCTCCAGAGTGATGTATGTCCTGCTGGCACCGAACCCACAATCCCCTCTGATTTCAGCCACTTGAGATATTGCACAAATCCACAAACAAGATTGCGTCTACTTTACAATTGTGCCGCTCGTGGAGTTTTGACAGTGAAAAATTATTTTGTTTGAAATTGTGAAGTGGTAGCGGAGAGAGAGAGAGAGAAAGAATATGGCGGGCTGTCTGTCCAGCATGGTAATATTTTGTCATGTCATTCGCATTGGGTTTGAATCAAGTCTCAGAGAGAGACAGAGGCAGAGAGAGAGAGAGAGAGAGAGAGAGAGCGAGAGAGACCCATTACATGAGACAATATCGCCCCCTGGTGTCAGAAGCACATTATGACTGCTTCCATTACCTCAAGAGGTGACACATTTAGCTAACTGTGTTTTTGGCTCATGTGGAGAAGTGTTAGAAGTGCTTGCTTCCACAGACCTAATTCCGTCTCATTAGTGGAGCATCTAAAAATATATGGTTCCTGCTATCTCCGCCTCAGTTACTCCCATTAGACGATTTGTAGAACTGAGGTTCTGAGAAGAGGGACAGGACTGCCCTTCCATTTTGTTTTCATAGCATGAGATTGCTGTGTTTCAAATGGCGCGGTCAGGATCAGATTGGGGTTCAGTCTTTCAGTTGCATTTGCCTCACAGCTGTTTAAATTTAGCTTTGTTGCTCAGTTGTAGTTTTGGATATTAAGAAAAGCCCTGTTGAATAGGCTGCAACAGGGACACAATGGCTGAATTGAAGCGTAGCGACCAAGTCTTTTACAAAACCCCCCCCACTGCCCCCTGTCCAACCTCTCCCTGTCCCGTGTGTGGTTGTGAACACAGATTCGGTATAAGAAGGACTCTGCGAAGGTGCACTCTCAGTTCCACCTGTCCATGGACATGCTGGAGGTGGCCCACGCCAAGAAGGCCCAAGCGCTTATCAGCGACCAGGAGTACAAGGCCATCCTGCACAGCTACACCACCCTGCCCGATGACCTGAAGGTGCAGGCCGCCAAACGGGCCTATGACCTGCAGAGCGAGGTACCGCTCACCGCCCTTTCATTTGCTCACTCACATATTCATTCACTCATGCATTCATTCCTTCATTCGTAGATTTATTTTATACTTCATGCAGTCGTTCACTCGTCACATGTACACAAATGTATTTTATTATCATTTTATTTTTTCAGAGCTTCACCACCCTTACCCCTTTCCTTAATTAATTAATACATTTATTCATTCATATTCATCAGTATTATTTTAGTTGGTAAGAGACAATATACAAATGGTGACCTAAATGCGGATGCCTACATAAGCAAAGGAATATGTGCGCATTTAACCACAGTAATAACAGGGAGAGGGGAGCCTGGGCCTCTTCCAGGCCATCAAGTATTTTTAACTTTGTTTTTGAAATAAAATGCGATACTTTACAGCACAGAGGGGAGAGGAGTATTGCTTTCAGGCAGTAAAAATCATAAAATTAGCCATTTTTGTCATTCCTCACATACATCAGAGCCATTTTTATCTTCCTTTGATGTAATAAAAGCAACATTGCCATGGTATACCACAATTGTATTCCCCCCGGTTGATTTTCAATACTGTACTGCCACGGAGATATAAATGTAAAAATATCCAAAGCCATAACCAGATACTCAAGAGATCCTCTGTGTGCAGAAGACCGGTCCTGTACCTTTATAATAAGCTTTGTGACATAAGTAATCCCCTGCCACTTCCATCCACAGCAGAATCCTTTTTAATAATTGTGTCTTACATGGTAGAGTAGGTACAGAGTGTGTATGGCATGACTGTGGTTTGAGTACTGAACCATGCGTAAAGCATGTATAGTATGTCTATTGAACAGAATGTATGCAGTGTGTACTGAACATAGTAAGGAGTATGTAAAGAGTGTATGGTAGGCAGCACTGAATGAAGCGTGCATGCAGTGTGTATGATAGGAGTAACTGGCGTGTTCTTGGCGCCACAGAAACTCTACAGGTCCGATCTGAACTTCCTGAGGGGCGTGGCCTGGATCAGCACTGGGGCGGTGCAGATTGAGGGGTCCAAGCGAGCCACTGAGCTCATCAGTGAGGTGAGTTCACTGAGTGGTTATCTGCATCTGATTCTGCCCTGTTTGTCTGCATATATTACACAAACATGCAGATCACTGCTTAACAATATTTGCAGCGGTGGACCATCTAGGGGTCAGAAAGTAAAGGTCATGCCATGTGTTTCTTCCACCCATGAACTCTGCCAGCTGATTTTACTAATTAGTTCTACCTCCCTGCTCAAGAATTGTGCTAATTAGCAAAACCAGGTGATTGGAACAAAGACTGGGGAGGATTTTTACTTTAGGAACCTGAATTGTCCACCACTGAGTATTTGTAAGAATGTGCTGCATAGACTTCAGTAAACGCATGTTGGTTAAACTGATGAAGCACCAGTGAAAGTGCATTGTTCATGTGGTTAGAGCAACAGCTAAATCCATGCAGACCGATAGACAGCATAGACATTATTGTAGGCTACACTAAAAAACACCTACTGTTATTTTTTGGTAACTTTTATAATACTTAAAGTGTTGCTAGGTGTTTTTAGTTGCCATAATTTATTTTCCGTACATATTGGTGGGGGCTGAGGTGATAAACTCTGCTACCATGCATCTGACTCAGTTCTGTCTCCCACAATCTTTCTCTCGCTCCCTGTTTTTGTGCAACAGAAAAAATACCGCCAGCAGCCATACTCCTTCAAGCACACAGCCGTGGCCGACTCTCCAGACATGGTCCATGCTAAATTTAGCAACAAAATCTCTAACGAGGTGAGGCTACCAAGGCCAGTTAATGAGCCTCAGCTTGACTATGGCTCAGTTTTGGATATCAGTTTGGATATCAAGTTTGGATATCAAGCTTAAGTTTTGCTAATTTGCCACAGTTTGGCTAATGAAGCCTCAATTTTTAACCAAAGGGCCTCAGTTTTTCCCTCAAAGACCTGTGTGTGGCGCCCTGCATGCCCATCCCTGATCTAGTCCTGTTTTTACAGCGCCTGTACAAAGAAGCGGGGGTTAACTCCAGACATAACTACACCATCACCGCCGAGCAGCCAGAGATCACACAAGCCAAGATCAATGCTGCCAACTTCAGCGAGGTAACATCAGTTGCATTCACTTTTATCATTAGAGTGAACTTGCATCGTACTCTCATCATTAGAGTTAGCATATCTGTCACAGTGACCTTTATCATTAGTCTGCTATCATTAGTCACAAAAACTGTTTGTTTTTTTGACTTAAGAATGATTGATTTAACATTGATGAAAAAATTATCAGAACTGCTGTTTGTTATGTTAGTGTTTATATCTATCGCTGAAAATCTACATGCATCGTATTATTTCTTGTAAGCCTCTGTTAAGCTCAATCCTAAGGAACTCCTTTATATGACTGAAAAATATATTTTTTATAGAAATAAAATGTTCAATTTAGGCCATGTAAAAAAAATAAGTTGTTGATCGTCCTTTTTAAAAAAAAAAAAAAGTCGTAAGGAGGGAGGGTTTTTTTTATTTTTATTTTTTTTATTTAAGCACCAGGTACAGCGGACCGTAGAGAGAAATAAAGAGGACAGAATATATAGAACATTGCGTCTCTCGACCAAATTGCTTCTGTTTAATTGTAGCCTGTCAACATCAGTTTTGCTCATATTGATTGTAATGTTTCATGTATTTTTGGTCAATAAATGTTCCTTGATTGATTGTATGTTATTGGTTTTATGCTTGTACTACACCATAGACCAGATCTGGCTACAAAACCTTTTTTACAACAATAAAATACTGTATAGACCAAAGTTCAAGCAATCATAAAACATTTAATAGGTCAATATAATTATAAGCATGCCCTGTCATGGATAGGCTTTGTTTTGAAATTCATGCTGCACATGCGCTCTAACAATTTTGCGTGGTGGTCGATAGAGGGCTAGGCCTAGTGGATCGGATAGGATCTCCTAGTGCGGTGTGAGTACGATTTTCTATCCAAATGGCTTAGAAATAGGATTTCCCCGTGTTTTCTGCAACTTCTGGCCATCATCACGAAAAATAATAATAATAATAAAAAAAGTCGTCGGGGCCTTTTTCGGATGTCGGGCGGGGAGGATCAACAACTTTTTTTTTTTGTACATGGCCTTATTTAGGAATATTTTTACTTCGATAAAAGGGTATATGTGGACACAATGGGCCTCATTTATCAATATGGTCGTAAAGACGCAATGTTCTATATATTCTGTCCTCTTTATTTCTCTCTACGGTCCGCTGTACCTGGTGCTTAAATAAAACAAAATAAAAAATAAAAACCGCCCTCCCTACGACTTTAAAATTTTTTTAAAAAAAAGGACGATAAACAACTTATTTTTTTTACATGGCCTAATAGCGATTAAACTAAGTGATTTTAAATTATTGTCGTGAGATTCCATCGTACCGTAGCCTACACCCACGTTCATTTAGATAAATCCAGAAATTTCCCTAAAAATGGCCGTACGCACACTTTACGATCAGATTTGAAAGCCTGAATGATAAATAAGGCCCAATGTGCGCATCAGACTTCCTTCTGCATAATATGCCGCTGCTCGTTTTTTCATAAGAAATGAACAGGATGCAGACATCCAAACGCAGCTGTATAGTATGCTACTTGTCGGTTGCAGTGTAGCACTGTCTTGATCGTGATGTCGTAGTTTGTCTTACTGACTTAGACATTGCTTACTGTGACCTCGACTTGATGTTCATGTCTACCTGCTACTTTATGATAGAACTGTACTTTATCTGACCTGTTTGTAGCTGTTCCGATGACCTTCGGTATGCACTTATTGTACGTTGATTTGGATAAACGCATCTGCCAAATAAATGTAATAAGTGAAATGGTCGAATGTAATGTGATTTTTGCAGATAAAATACAGGGAGTCCTGGCACACTCTACGGGCGCAGGGATATAAACTCACCATGCAGGACATCCCCTTCCAGGCCGCAAAAACCTCTGGAGGAATTGCTAGTGACGTAAGCTCCACCCCCCTGCCAGGGTCATACTGACTGAGCCAATCGGCAGGCCCTTTCTCATTATTGAACCGGATGCCTCTGAATATTGCTCTGTCATTTCTTTCGTAAGGCCTATTGTGCTTTATCAAGAGGTTTCTCTGTTTTAATGCAACGTAAATTAAATTCTTAATTTTTTTAAACTATGCACTGTTTGGGAAGCACCTTATTAAAAACAAAGATTAATAATAATAATAATAATAATAATAATAATGGTTATGTTTATTACATTTGTTCATTATTGTTCATTATTATTCATCATTGATGATTATGCTGACGATGATTATTGTTATTATCTTAAAGCTTGAACTGAACGTTGACCCTCTCCCCCTCCCACTCCCACAGTACCAGTACAAGAACAACTTTGTGAAGGAGAAGGGGAAGCACATCGGGGCCCGCAGTATCCTTGATGACCCACGGCTGCTGCACTGCATGCAGATGGGCAAGCTCCAGAGCGACCAGGAGTACCGCAAGGACTCGCGGTCCATCAGCGGCCAGTACCACCTGCCCCTGGACGGCGTCCAGCTGCTGCAGGCCAAGAAGGCCCAGGCGCTGGCCAGCGACCAGGACTACAAGACCATGGGGCACTCCTACACCGTCCTGCCGGACGACATGAAGGTCCAGTGGGCCCGCAAGGCCTACGACCTGCAGAGCGAGGTGGGTGGAGCCCGCCGGGACTGTCAGTCATTCAGCCATGTAAATGCGAATGGCTTAACCCCATCGGATGTTTTTTTTGGAATGTTTTTTTCAAAATTCTAAGTCAGTATTCTAGAACTCCATTGCTTACCAGTAGTGATCGTTAGATCAGCATTAGAATGTTCAGTCAAGGACATTCCAATCACATATCTGTGGTCTTACACCTGAAAGGGTTAGACAAAGTGAGAGGGAAGAAAGGCTTATGCTCTAGGAATAGACGCTGTTCGGGAAGTAGAGATCAGTTTGCCATCTGGAATCGCAGCATGGATGGGGTGCACTCTGTCCCCTCTCTGCCACCTCATGTCACACCTCCCTCCCTTGCAGAAACTGTACAAGTCGGATCTGAACTTCATGAGGGGCGTGGCCTGGATGACAGCGGGAACTCCCCAAATGGAATCTGCCAAGAAGGCAGGAGAGCTCATCAGCGACGTGAGTCTCCTTGGTCCCATTTACACCTGGTCGTTTTAATGCGATTTGTATCTAGATTGTATCCGGATAAGATTGAACCACATTGCATTTACACTTGGGAGTCAGATGTGTCTCCGGTCAGCCGGATTGAAATCCGATTGCAAAAACCCTGACAACCCGCTTCCTGTTTTGTTCCACCTCTCAGAGAGCAAAGATGGTAGCACTCTTACAAAATAGCAAGTTTGTACGGCATTTTTCAGTGTCTGAAAGTTAAGCGAAGATGCCATATTCGGCAGACAATGTACAAGAGAAGACGGCTGGTGAGATTGTTCAATACAGCTTGTTGTTATTGTGAAGCTACGTGTGTTTCCGCTTTGGGGGACGGCTACGTTGCGTGACGTTATACTTTGGGAGGAGTTTTGGTTCTCATATGTGTCTTGGAGAGACAAATATATTCACACTTGTGTAACCCCCTATGGAAAAAGGATATGCTGCAGTATATTGTAAATCAGATCAAAAACGTCTACGACGTAAAAAAAGCCAAGTTACTCACGCATAGCCTACAGAGCGCTGTCTATAAGTCCTTAATTCCAACTTGCAAAAACTAGGCCTGCCTTTAAAAGTATTGATATTAAAATGTGGCCAAGTAACAATTAACAATATTGCCTATCGTAGCTCACACTAAATAAACTAGCTCTATTCCAAAGCAATGCTATCCAAACTTTCCTAAATTATTTAATGCAACTTGGCCCTGTGTTTCTTCATCTTTGCATGTGAAGAGATTGTGCCTCATGGAACAACATATGATTTCAATGAATGTTTTTAACAGTTGATGAATAATTACACTCCAGAAAGGATATGGTTGTACTTTGTTGGCAAGTTTACTTTAGAAAATGTACAGGTTTTAAAATGTTAACTGCTGCTACAGATTTCTTTACAATTCACAAACAGACATTTATATCAAGAAACATTGTGTACAATAGAGAAAGGGGTGATGAATAAATAAATGCAGATAAAAATGAGTAATATTTTTACCTAGAAAAGAGCGTACATATAGCATTTTTACAAACGTATCCAGACATGTTTGTGGTTCAGATGGTGGCAAATACGTAATAGTACCAATTTTATTAACATAATAGTAGTTATGATATTTGCAAACAGAATTTTGTGAACACAAGGATATCTATGCTCTGTAGGACCACACAGGTTTTGACAGAAATCCAAATAAATCAATCAATAAATACATGATAATAATTATACATTTTATTAATTCTGTGCTTTTCATAGACCCAAAGCAGTGGATGCAGACAAACATGCCCTATAGTGTAGTCATTTTTCTGTTTAATTTCTAAGTGCAACACATCTGAATCAGAGTATTTCCACTATAAATTATTTTCATTTTGCAGTTTGATGTGGCACATACAATTTCATTGACCACATTCTCTTGAGATGGTAAGATGAAGAAACACAGGGCCAAGTTGCATTAAATAATTTAGGAAAGTTTGGATAGCATTGCTTTGGAATAGAGCTAGTTTATTTAGTGTGAGCTACGATAGGCAATATTGTTAGTTGTAACTTGGCCACATTTTGATATCAATACTTTTAAAGGCAGGCCTAGTTTTTGCAAGTTAGGTAGGTAGGCTATGCGTGAGTAACTTGGCTTTTTTTTAACGTCATAGACGTTTTTGATCTGATATCACTTCTTTTTTTATAGCTAACTAATGATGAATAATGCATGAAGATAAACATGGAGAGAGACATGCATTCCAAAGAAATGCATGCAGACATTCGCGTAACCATAACACCCTCTATTGACAAGAATGAGAACAGTTATCCTATTACAGACAGCACACAATTACATTAAAAGAGTTTGTAGAGGAGCAGTATTTAATGTGTAATGAAATACAATGAACAGCACCACCTGAGCTATGGATCATGAAGAAGCATGTAAATTAACGAACCAAGTCTATATGGAGACATGCATGCACATGGGCTAGACGCAAACACATTCTAGCTGAAAGACATACAGCCTAAATAGCTAGTACAGCCTAAATAGTTTGCATCAGTAAAATATGGAAATACAGTTTTAAAATAGGGCTATTAGTATTCTAAAAAAAAAAAGAAATACATTTAACATTAGGCTATTCGACACTGGATTGCCGGATGTGTAACTCCACCCTTCCATATGTGGGCTACGAGCTAGCGAGCGAGCGAGTGAGTTCATAAGCACAACAGAATTCCTTCGCAATTTTTTTTCCAGTAGTGTAGAACGTTACCTGCGGGAAATGTTTTGGTACCGGACAGCTAGGTTTAGTTTAGTTTTCTGTAGTGCAATGAATGTAGGCTATAAGGCATGTTGATTCGCTTCGTAGTAGCCCAGCTTGTATCTGCTTCCTGACTAGAAGCAGACTGACGTCTCTGGCAACAGTAACGTTGGCTAACAAGCTTAATTGGACAATGCATATTTCCCAGGAATCTTAGCCAGAAAGAAAACAATAGGTACTACTAAGAAAGTACATACCAGAGATTCTTCTTCTTATTAATTATTATTATAATTAAAAGTGTTTGCAGCTACATTATCTGCAGAGTAGCGTAGACTACATTCGGAGGCTATTGTTTGTTTTTGTTTTTTTAAAGTAACTAACCATGAATCAGATATGTTTGGGGAATTGGCAGTTTATAAATTCGATCTCTTAAAGGATTGCAGCTTAAAGGAGGCTATCATAAATTCTTAATGTAGGCTATTATCGTAAATTCTTAATTTTCCTAGTAGTTAATTTTATGGTGACATTGTGTTATGTGTGAAAAGGATAAAGTGAACAGAGCTGAAGTGAAGAAATTAATGAATAAAGAAATGTTGGCCGAGGCAAGGGAACGTTGAGGTTCGGTTTTCACAGTCAGTCAGTCAGTCAGTCATGACCGCAAGAGCAGAGCGTAACATCCTCCCCAAACCAGACAAGAGCGAGCGTCCTATATAAAAAAAACTATAGTATGTGAAAGTGAAATACAAGTGAAACATTGAACAGTTAATATTGGAAACCTCTTTTGCCTTTGCAAGAAAAATACGTTAATGTGTTAATGTGAAAATAATAACAGTCTAATAAATGAAAAGTACTTAACAGTTGCACATTGTTTTTGTGGAAAATAAGCATGTGCCCTGCTGGGCTCAAACCCACAATCCTCTGTGTGTGAGAGTCAGTAACTCTGACCACACTAGCTTCTTTGAATTCTTGAAGCCATTACCTATATTAACATTAAAAAACATTAGTATGAAGTGTTTTTACTGGGCGATAAGCTTGATGAGCAGGTATACGGACCATACCCTCAAAGAATAATTGGATAACATTGCGACGGAGGCAGGCAGTTTGGCAGGAAAAATAGGAAGAAGAAGAAGGAGAAAAACGGCAAAATAACCAGAGTTTGGGGCTTTATTGTGTGGATGTGTGAAGTTGTATCTGAATGCTGTGTGGTTACATGGGGTCAGAACATACAGAAGTTAATGTTTTTAAGGGCTGAGAGTCTATGGTCATTGTGGTTACTTCTGTAGGAAACTCTGAAAAGTGCCAAACTCTCGGTGCTGTATAGGTATGGGGCATGCCCCACCAAGCCGTAACTTGGCGGATGGCATACCTCCCAATATATCAAAATTATCTTCACAATATATTTCAAATATACTGCAGTATATTACATTTCCATAACTGTCTCGAATGCGTCCCAGACCACCTCCGGAAGTGGTTTCCACGATCTGATTGGAATCTGTTCCCAATGCATCTTGAGTGCATTTACGCTTGCATTTGTATGTGAATAATTCCCATCCGGATATAGGGCTCTATTTTAATAAACCAAACGCAATGGTGAACACAAGAGTAAGTGCTTGGCGGTATCGCTCTGAGGGCTTGTCGGCGAGAAATTTGGTAATTTCATGACGGCAATCTTGGCGCACCTGATGGCGCTATTGCTAAAAGGCTGGGTTTAAATGTCCAAGGTGTGTCTCTATGGTAGCCAATCAAATTGTTGTTCTCATGCTTTAAAAAGTCGCTGTCTGTGGTGCTGAAGTACATCTTCCGGCAGGCGCATTTCACATTGGTGAAGATGTGCGATATTATGCAGCACACAACAGGCCACCATGAAGGCAGCTGCTCTCTCAGGGGTATACTGCAGTGATCCACCCGACCTATCCAAACACCTAAATCTCATTTTGAGTAGGCCAAATGTTCTCTCAATGGCAACGCCACCCTTTGTTAGTCGGTGATTAAAAATGTGTTGTGCTCTAGTGCTGGGTGCGATGTATGGTGTCATCAGCCAATGCTTCAAAGGGTACCCGTTGTCTCCCAATAAGCACCCATCCACGTTCCCTTCGAAGGCTCCAGGAATTTGAGAGTTTGCCAAAATGAAGGAGTCGTGGGCTGAACCTGGGTAATTGGCAAATACATGTGTGACTTTGCAGCCGGCATCGCATGTCACCTGGACATTGATGGAATGTGTTCCTTTGCGATTGACGAAAACTATTGCATGCTCGGGTGGTGCGCGGATTTGTATGTGCGTGCAGTCGATAGCACCAAGCACCCCAGGGAACCCACACTTGAGAAAAAATGCGAGTTTTGACTTTTTACTGCATTCATTGTCCGTATAGTTGAGGAAGGACACCCGCTGAAAGTATATCCTTTCTGTGTATTGTCGTCGTCGCCGCAAACGTCGACCGATCACGTACTCCATCGTCAGTGTCACGGGATTGAATCCTTAGGCCACTAACACCTGCCTGCATAAATAGTCACTTATATACCCTGCTGATGATTGATTGAAGACTAAATTAATCGTTTGGTTAATTAGCCTACATTAGGTGATGCAGGCATAATTATGATTCAAGTGGTAGGCTTATGATTCAACTGTGCCAATGTGTAATTTATATATTATAGGCTATTGGCCTACATGATCGCAAGTTTCTTGTAAGCTATAATAATAATAATATAATAATAATAATAATAATAATAATAATAATAAATATTTATTTATATAGCGCATTTCACAACAAGTTGTCACAATGCACTTCACAGCAAAACAGCAAAACCCAGCCTAAACTCCCCACAAGAGCAAGCCAAAGGCAACAGTGGCAAGGAAAAACTCCCTGGTGTAACTAGGAAGAAACCTTGGAAGGAACCAGACTCAATGGGGGAACCCATCCTCCTCTGGTCGGCTCAGGGTCTAGGGCTTAAGGACCAACATGGTCAAAACAGCCAATGTCCATGATAATACAATTTGCAGCAGCTAGATGACAGTCCAGATGTGGCGGCAGTGATGGTGGGGAACCGGGCGCCGATGGCGGCGGGAGCAGCTGGCAGCGGTGGTAAGGAGGGAGGGGCAAGCGGCAACGGACAGGAAGCCGGACAGCAACTCTCGAGATGCGGGGCATAAGCCCCGCCGGCAGAATGTGAAAAAAAGAGAGAGAGAAAACAGTTAGGGGAAGTGTAATAGAGCAGCAGGAGCACCAACTGGAGGGGTGGGGGGTGGGGAAGGGGTGGGAGGGTTGGACAGGTGCCCCCGCCAGGAGTAATCTATGGCTGCATAGCTATGAAGACAGAGTTTGAGGAACCATGCAGTCATGAGAGGGAAAACAGTCCTACCCACCTATCAAGAGCCAGCCCAGGAAGATGGGGTCACAGCTGTTGACAGGTGACAGTAAGGAAAGGATGCCACCCCACATTACTCTATGGCTAAATGCTTCTCTGGTCCTGTCTCCAGACTATAGCTCATTATAAGCCTGATCATAGAGGTGCGTTTTTAATCTAGACTTAAATATTGAGACAGTGTCTGATTCCCTTATAAGTTTTGGTAGGGTGTTCCACAGTAGTGGCGCTCTGTAAGAGAAAGCTCTACCACCCGTCAAGTTTTTAGATATTCTTGGGACTACTAGGTAGCCTGCGTCTTGGGAACGGAGTGATCTTTTTGGCTTATATGGTAAGAGCAGATTACATATATACACTGGCGCAAGTCCATTTAAGGCTTTAAAGGTCAGAAGCAAAATCTTAAAGTCTATCCTAAACTTAATTGGTAGCCAATGAAGCGATGCTAGTACTGGGGTAATATGCTCATATTTCTTAGTTCTAGTTAAAATGCGAGCGGCTGCATTCTGTACAAGCTGGAGATTATTTAGCAAGGATTTAGGGCAGCCAGATAGCAGGGCATTACAGTAATCTAGCCTAGACGTAACAAAAGCATGGATCAGTTTCTCTGCGTCCCCTATTGATAGGAAGTGCCTT
The DNA here is from genome assembly GCA_029718625.1 of Synaphobranchus kaupii. Taxonomy (NCBI): domain Eukaryota; kingdom Metazoa; phylum Chordata; class Actinopteri; order Anguilliformes; family Synaphobranchidae; genus Synaphobranchus; species Synaphobranchus kaupii. The sequence goes on from CM056379.1 coordinate 88,944,271, forward strand.
ATTTTAGCTATGTTTCTTAACTGAAAGAAAGCTACTCTAGATATGTTTTTTATGTGCGCGCTAAAGGTTAGATCTGGGTCTATAGTAACACCTAGGTCTTTCACAGCTGAGTTTGGAACAATTAAACAACCATCGAAATTTAAAGTAGATGTACCCAGTTTCTCCCTTTGTTTTTTTGGACCTAAAACCAGCATTTCGGTCTTTTCTGAGTTTAGGAGCAGGAAATTGGAAAGCATCCAGGCTTTAATATCTGCAATACAAGCCTCTAACCGAGAAAGTGGTAGTGCCTCACCGGGTTTCATGGAAATGTATATCTGCGTATCGTCCGCATAGCAGTGAAAATCTACCCCATGTGCCCGAATAATATCACCAAGGGGTAGCATATATAATGAAAAGAGTACTGGGCCTAGCACTGATCCTTGTGGAATACCATATTTCATTACTGAGTAACTGGATGATACTTCATTTATTTTAACAAACTGCTTCCTATTGTATAAGTATGATCTGAACCATGCAAGAGCTTGACCATTTAGTCCAACACAGCCCTGGAGTCTGTTTAGTAGAATTTTGTGATCTATTGTATCAAAAGCTGCACTTAGGTCAAGAAGTACAAGAACAGACACAGAGTTTTGGTCGGCTGATAATAGTAAATCGTTAATAACTTTAACAAGTGCCGTTTCAGTGCTATGGTAGGGTCTAAATCCTGACTGGAACATTTCATGGATATGGTTTGAGCTAAGGTATGCACCAAGTTGCTTAGCAACAGCTTTCTCTAATATTTTTGATAGAAATGGAAGATTTGAAATGGGTCTATAGTTTTCCAGTTTGTCAGATTCGAGGTTTGGTTTCTTTAGTAATGGCTTAATAACCGCCATTTTTAATGGCTCTGGTACATATCCTGTTACTAAGGATGTGTTAATAATTTTTAACATATGCTGGCCTAGTATGGGGAAAAGTTCTTTAACTAATTTTGTAGGGATTGGGTCGAGTAGGCAGGTAGTCGGTTTTGAGGACATAACCAGTTTAGACAGCTCCTCCATGTCAATTGGCTTAAAACAGTTTAGTGCCACTGTTGATACATCTTCCTGTGTTAACCAGGATTTGGGCTGTTCATTGATTAAGGGAGGAGTGATGCCTAGAGGAGGAGGCAATTTGGAGATCTGGTCTCTAATAGCTTCAATCTTTTGATTGAAATAATTCATGAAATCATTACTGCTGTAAACGCTGGGGTAGGATGAAAATTCTAATGATGGTTTTTTAGTCAAGTTGTCCACAGTGCTAAACAAGAATTTTGGGTTACATTTGTTTTGTTCAATTAATTTAGAGAAAAAGGCAGATCTAGCTGATACAAGAGCTTGCTTGTACTGGAGGAGGCTATCTTTCCATGCAAGACGAAATACTTCTAGTTTAGCTGACCGCCATTTTCGCTCTAGTTTTCTTGTGGACTGTTTCAGGGCACGGGTAGTGTCATTGTACCAGGGAGTACGGTTTTTCCGACAAGACTTTCTTTTTAGAGGGGCAACCATATCAAGGGTGCTTCTGAGAGTAAAACTTAACTGGTTAGTCAGTTCGTCCAGCGATACTTCAGTGGTATTTCCTTTGTTTGAAAGGAATGATTCCGGAAGCATATCTATAAACTTTGGAATGACGTCAGAGTTTAACGACCGGCTGTAATAGTGTCTTGGCTCTGATATAGAAGTGGTCGTTGCCTCGATTTCAAAAGTAATAAGGAAATGATCAGATAATACAGGGTTATGGGGTGCAATAGTAAGATTAATAACATTGATACCATAGGATAACACTAAGTCTAGGGTATGGCTATGGTAATGAGTGGGTCCACAGACATTTTGTTTGAACCCAACAGAGTCAATAATAGAGGCAAAGGCTGTTCCTAGGGGATCACCTGGTTTATCCACATGTATGTTAAAGTCACCAACAATCACAACCTTGTCTGCCGAAATAGCAAGGCAAGACAAAAACTCAGCGAATTCTATTAGAAAATCCGAATAGGGCCCAGGTGGTCTGTAAACAGACACTAGGAGAGAGGACTGCATGTTACCCCTTATTTTAGCTAAGTCATGCTGTACACAGTTCATAGAAAGAACTTCAAAAGATGAGAACGTATGTCCACACTTAGGGGTTAAGCTTAAGGTGGACTGATAGATCGCTGCAATACCACCCCCTCTTCCTGACTGGCGCGATACCTGAGTACTTAAAAAACCTACAGGAGACGCTTCATTAAGTGCGACATATTCACCAGGTCTTAGCCAAGTTTCAGTTAGACATAGTACTTTGAGATTATGATCTGTGATCAATTCGTTTACAAGAAGTGCTTTAGGAGCAAGAGATCTAACATTTAGTAGTCCTATTTTTAGGAGTGATTCACAGCAGCTGCTAGCAGCAATATGTTTTAATTTAAGAGTAATAAGATTATCCGCGTTGACACCACGGTTTGCTTTACATTTGGCATATATGCGTGGGGCAGACACAGTCTCAATATAATGAATACTCATTTCTAGCTCAGATATGGGATGGGGATGAATACTATTGCCAATTTCTAGCTCTGAAACGCACCTTGCAGACAACGGCGTTGGGCCATGTGTCTGAGTCACGGGCATTGGGAAACGCGTTGGGAAACGCACAGGCTCCGATGTAGGATCAGAGGCCTGCTGCCTGGCCGGCGCCCTGATAAGGTGTCAGGATCTGGCCTTACTAAGACTAGCATCTAAGTTATTTGCTAGGACAAGAGCACCTCTCCAGCTCGGGTGGAGTCCGTCTCTCTTCAGTAGGCCAGGCATTCTCCAGAAGTCAGGCCAATTATTGACGAACCCTATGCCACTAGCTGTCCTGTTTTATTCTAGTAGTTTAAATTAAAATGAATGAATTAATAATAATTATAGGCTATTTGTTCATTAAATGGAAGTGTAATGTTGGCATCACCTATAGACACTACACAGAACTACATGACTAATAAGTTGCCAAATTACCAGAGTCTATTGCGTTGCCGCTAAGAGGTGGTTCCAGCTGATCATAACGCAATGGGTTTTCGTTGGTTCAAATTGTCACTGCACCGAAAGTATTTTAGAACACGCCCCAGACAGCGCCACCCATCCCACTGCAGCACAAGCGAAAGGATGTTATGTTGAGAATTTGTTGATCCTAGCGGTATTGCTGAGAAACGCCATAGCGCCAGTTTGAAGACGTTGATGCTGTCAACAAGCTTGCGTTTGACTATACCGTCCCCTTGCGCTGGTTTGAAAATAGAGCCCATGATCTCTCTTTCTCTCCCTCTGTCTCTCTCTCTTTCTTTCTCACTTCCCTCCCTATAAACCTGGGGTCCCAGCTTTGATCCTGCAAGACCAAACCCCAGTTCCAAAAAAGTTGGGACAGTATGTAAAATGCATATAAAAGCAGAAGGCAGTGATTTACATTTACATTTACATTTTAGACATTTGGCAGACGCTCTTATCCAGAGCGACGTACATTAGTGCATTTTCCAACCTGAAACAAGTGCGTTAAAACAACCCTAAAAGGTAAATACGAATTCAAACACCAAGCGCAGTCAGTATGATTTTTTTTTTTTTGGGGGGGGTGAGGGGGGGAACCACACAATATCAATCATTGGCGTGCACAACAGTAAGCCAATAAGTAACCTTACAAGTATTTGTAATTACTCTTTATTTTTTTACTTTTCTTTTCACAACACAAAATAAATACAGATACAAAAACAAAACAAAACAAAAAATACATAAATGGAAAAATAAAAATAAAAATTTTAAATACAAATAGATAAATAAATTACAAATAGGTAAATTCTCTTTTATGTATATTTAATTGGAAACAGTACAAAGAAAAGATATCTAATGTTTTTCTTTTTTAGTGATTTTTGTAAAAAAAATTTTGGGAAAAAAAAAGAGCTCAAGTTAAAAAAAAAAAACCTGTTTGGAACATTCCACAGATAAAAAGGTGATGCTATCATTACTGGGCATAAAAGGATATCAAAAGACTGATATCTTATTTTCAGGTACTCTTACAAATGATACTATAACCTCTGCATTTGAATGGATCTCTATGGGAATTGGGGGGTGGGACTAGATTAAGCTGTAAATTTACTAGAAATAGTATGGAACCCATGAGTCCCATGATATCTGGCAGCAGAGTGATGGTTTGAGGCTCATTTGATACCTCAGACCCTTGATGACTTACAGCCATTTAGCCAACCATGGGTTCCATACTATTCCTGTGTAATTTGCAACTTGCTCAGTATAATTGTGTATTTATCTGTTTTTCTTAAAACAGCTATGGAATTTTGCGCCTATTTATTTTTCATTGACCTTTTTGCAGAAGAAATATCGGCAGCTTCCAGACAGCATGAGGTTTACCTCAGTGGTAGACTCGCCAGACATGGTCCACGCCAAGAACAGCTACTTGCAGTGCAACGAGGTACACCGGTGTCCAAGCACAGACTCTGTTCTTTCCTGGTTCTGACCCAATACTTCTCTGGTTCTGATTCCATTCTGACATGGTGGCGGCCCAGTTCTGATCTGGCTCTCTGCATTCCAGAGGCTGTATAAGTCCGGAGACGCGGACGCCATGCACAGATGCACCCTGCCAGCAGACCACCCTGAGTTCATCAGGGCCCGAGCAAACGCCCGGCACATGAGCGATGTGAGACTCGTTACCTCTTTATAACCTGGAGACACAGCCCAGTTCCACTGCTTTATTTAAACAACCAGCACTATCAAAACAAATCCAGAAGGACAGTATAGCCAGTGTAGTTAAGGACGTGAGCTTGTCACCAGAAGGTCACTTGCTTGATTCCCATGAGGGAATGCCTCCTGGTGCAAGGTGCTTAGCTCAAATGTCTTCAGTGTACGCTGTACAGTTTGACCTGGACACAGGCATCTTCTAGAAGCATAAATGCTAATAACAGTCCAGATGAAAATGCATGCAGCACGAGGAATTAACCTGTCACAGTCAGGGCGAATATTCAGTGGAATCTGGTGAGTGCTGCAGCAGGTGTAACATTGCTTGTTAACAAAACAGGGAGGTTAAATCATAATTTAAATAGACAAAAAACCTGGGATTGTTTTCCACCTCTCCTCATACAGAAAGTGTACAAGATGTCCGGCAACCAGATGAGATCTGCAGGGTATGACCTGCGGCTGGACGCCATCCCCTTCCAGACTGCCAAGGCCTCCAGAGAGATCGCCAGTGATGTGAGTTCAGTTTACAGTTGTGTGCATGACATTTATGTTTATTGAACGTTACTTAAGTAGTCCAGCAAATACCTGAAACCCTATACCACTGAGCAATGAACATGTCTTTCTAGTCCCTCTCTCAACCGCGTTAGATAGCAATGATACGCTAGGGTTTATGCTAGGTTCGCCGTCACGTTACCTAATATTAAAATTCAGTTTGGTTTTAAGGCAAAATAGTCTCACAGCATGTTTGTTATCACAGATAACTAGCTAGCCAACTATGGAATTATATTCAAAACAGAGGCTAAACTATAAACATAGTCAAGCTATAACTAGACTAGCTACTCTCTCATAATAATGTTCTCTCCAAATATATAGAAATTTACAACAAAAAAATCATGAATTCAATTAATGTGTACACACAGTGTGTTTTATTGTACACTTATTTGAAATTGCTTGTATTTGGTATTTGTAGTATTTCTTATTGTGTCTATTTATTTGTTGCCATGGTTTCTAGGTTAGTGCAACTACCTACAATAGTAATTTATTAATTAATGTAAACTATCTCTGGTCTGGAAGTGTTCTTAGCCAGGTTTATGTCAGTGTTACTTATGTTTACGCACATTGTAATTTGCTCTGGTTAAGCATGTCTGCAAAATGCATGCAATGTAAAATCTAATGTAATTAATGACCATGTGATGTGATGTGCACAGTTCCGGTACAAGGAGGCATTTGTGAAGGGCAAAGGTCACCAGATTGGACTCCGCTGCGTCGAGGATGACCCCAAGATGAAGCACTCACTCGCAGTGAGCAAGCTGCAGAGCTCCAATGAGTACAAGAAGCAGTTCAAAGAAACCTGCTCCCAGTACAAGATGCACGCTAACCAGCCCGAGTTCCAGCAAGCCAAGAAAAGCCAGGCGCTGGCCAGCAACCAGAGCTACCGGCAGCACCTGCACCAGTACACCTGCGACACGGAGCAGCTCAACCTCAAACATGCTAAGCAGGCCTACAAGCTGCAGAGCGATGTAAGTGCTGCTCCACTAGGGGGCACTCTGCTTCCCAATACCCTGGCCTCAGCCACCCGGGTCTCGACATCCATCAGGGTCTCAGTTTCTGCCTCTGCTTCCAGGTGAACTACAAATCGGACCTGAACTGGATGAGAGGCGTGGGCTGGACCCCCCCGGGCTCCTACAGGGTAGAGATGGCCCGCCGGGCAGCCGAGCTGGGCTACGGTGACGGGCTGGGCCCTGACGCTGCCATCGCCCAGTACCAGCAGATGTTGGTGAGAGACTCATAACGTGCATCTTCATAATGATATATAATGTATAATTTTCCCCATTAGTGCAACTTATCAGTAGATTAATTGGGAAACTTTAAAGTGTACGCACCACATGATGGCATCCCCCAAAGATATTAGACCAATTCTTTTTATTCTTTTCATAAAATTAAGCTGAAATTGTTGTTAGTACGGCTTCAAATTTGACAAATTGATCACTGCTTACAAAGTCACGCCGGACATGTTTACGGCATGTACCGGGGGCCAGTCCGCCCTTTTCATCAGAACAACAAATTCTCAATTTCTTGGACAAATTTTGATCTTTAGGCCATTTGTGTACGGGTGTGTCGGGGCGATGCTGGCTTAAATAAATTGTGTTATTTTGATATTTTTACAATCTTTGATTATTTTTTTATTTTTTTTAAGTAACCGATGAAATCACATATGTGGATCATGTTCTTTCTCTGTGAAAGTTACTAGTATTGGTTTTAAAATGGCAGCTTGTAAGCCAGTTCAACTGACACTGAACAAAAAAATCTAAGCAATTAGTAGTTGATGGAGGCAAAAGCCCTTGGCAAATTGCAGAGGAAATGGGTGTTGCTCATACAAAAATAGTGAAACCTGCCTAGGCAGTCACCTTTGTATGCCGGTCACCAGGGCTGTCTCAAGGGTGGGCGGGGTCCAGTTTATAAGCACCATATTAAGAGATGCATCGTGGCAAGTCGCACCTACCAGAATTTGATTCTGCATTTTTTCACGCATATTTCTCCGGATGATTCTAATCATTAGTCCCATTATAGTAGGCCTACGCTTATGACAATGTTTGTGAAGACATATGTGTTCGACGTGTTAACATTGCAGAGTAATTTTCTTGTCGCAGTGTCAGACCTTGCACTTTGCTTCGTGACACTTGAAGCATATCCCACCCTCTGCCTGTCTTTTGCCTCTCTTTACAATGAAAAAGATAGTGTTTAACATTGTGACTCTTTGCAATTATTTTATGCTCCGCCACAATCAGTAGGACAATCTACAATTTGTGGTTCATAGCTATGCTCGTACCACAATCCACAGTAGGCTATTATCGTTTTTAAATGTTAACTGGAGAAATTGAGCAAAAGAAAAGACTCGGAAGAAAAACAGCACACTTGCTTCAGCAGCGTTGACCTGCTCCTCCTCCTTTACGAATCTATCCAAGAAACCTTTCAATTTTAAATTGAATTAATCTCTTTTATTTTTCTTGTTGCTTTTTTATGCTCCCGAGCTGTAGCCTACTTTCTGAATTTGTTTCGGTCTCTGCTGTTTGAGTTTGCCACTTTCCCAGTTGCCACCCGACCCGAATAAATTAAAAAAACAAGCGAATTTGAAAAATGAATAGCTGCACGCAGCTAGGGACGTAAGCCTATAGCTACTTCCCACGTAACGTCAATTTTCCAAAACGCCATTTAGGCTAAATGTATTTCCGTGTGTATTTATATAAAAAAAAAAAAAAAAAGGTTATTTAAATTAATTTCCCCTCTCACCGCGGGGCCCTGTGGAGTGCGGGGCCTGGGGCGGTCACACCGGTTGCCCCCCCTCCCCCAAAAAAAAAGACAGCCCTGCCAGTCACCTGCACATTGTGGCTAGTTTTTATTACTCCCCTGGGTAGCCTTCTTAGACAGGTATAACTGTATTTAAAATCTTAAAACGTTGTATTGTAAGGTAAGAAAGCGGATGCACTCCAAGGCAAAAAAAAATGCTTTTCTCTTCTTTTAAATTTTCTTTTTAGCCTTTTCCCAGGATCATCTCTGGTCAAGATGTCAGGTGTTTTTTGTACTCCTCTGTTAAAATTGAACAAAACAAAAAGAAGATTATAAATAAGAGAAAAGCATTTTTTGCCTTGGATTGCATCCACTTTCTTACCTTATGCGGATTTCTTTTTGCTATTTGCGCCCAGTTCATGTTGTCTGGTAATTTATGTTTAAAAGCAACTCATTAATTTATTTATCTGCAGAGGACCACCCACCCCCCCTTTTTTGTGAAAACGTTTCTTTAATTTCATTTATTTTTTAAATCTAAAATAAGTTTGCAAGCTCCTTATTGTTGATGGAAATATAATCTCTGGTATGGAAATGTTGTTAGCCAGGTCTAGCACTATTGTTCATAGATTTTTATAAGAAAAGGCAATTGCCACCTGTCATGCTGACTTTCTTCAAAGGTTTTGGCCTTTTCTAGTATGTAAATTCCATTTTAATAAAGGCTTTTAGATCTTTAAAAAAGGAGTGTCTTTTTTGTATTTGTATAAACACCGCTCCAAAAATGTACCAAAAAATGTACACATGGGTACATTGCACTTTTGATCTCTTTGGATGTACCTGGGATTGAAATTACCACCCCTTTGCCATTTTGAATTTTTATAAAATAATGCATTTGATTTTGCAGTAGTAGTAGATTTTTGCACAATTTCCTGATCCCTGTCTTTTTGATGAAAATGTGTTGATTACTGTATCTGTCTTACACTTGTTTTGGGTTTTCTCTCTATCTCTCCCTTTCTTTCTTGCTCCCGCTCTTTCTTTCTTGCTCCCGCTCTTTCTTTCTTGCTTCCTTGTGCTTCCTCTTTCTTTTCACCCCTTCTCTCCCTCTCCTTCATTCTCCGAAGGATTCATCACATCAAACGGTGGAGACTACAGAGGAATTTGAGCAGCCAGGAGTAAATCCTGATGCCGTGGAGGTCCTGCATGTGAAAAGGAAGAAGATCGTTCACACCGTCAAAAAGTCAACCATGTAGAGTATCTGCCAATCGCGTCACAGTGGGCTGGCCTACAAAACTGTAATCGACTACAGACAGCCAACTAAAGTTTTTTAATTCGTCAATTTTTATATTCATGTATAACTAACATTACAAATGATCTTTGCATGGCAGCCTAAAAGAGCCGTGGTAGAAGTGGTGAGTATATGTCAGGGCATGAAACATGTATGGCTCCCGACCAGAGAAGGGTTTTTAGTTTATGAATGCTTAAAGTATGTTTGACTTGATCAATGTATATCCTGCTTGAGGGAGAAGATGATGGATATCATTTGATGGAAACAGTTTGATGATAAAAGAAGGGATTGTTTATTCTATAAACAAAATTTGAATGTTGGTGCTGTAGTTGAAGTAAGTTGGAAATAAATGGTGAGCGGAAACAAGACTAAGGCAAATCCCGATTGGGGAGCAGAACGAGGCTGAGGCTAATTCAGAATTATATTTATTTTCATGTTAAGCTCCAGTCATTGACCATCATACGATCCTGGCCTTTGACTTGTGGTCAGTGGTCTGTTTTTTGGACCATCAGACTCAAAGGCCAGGTGATGAAATTATACAGAGGTTACTGAATATATGACTGACAGGTTCAGCTTTGTTAAAAATCCACCTGTGTGGGTAGGCTATGATCTTAACGGTTAATAAAAAACGGTTAAAGTACTCTCTGTCTGTTTTTTACTGCCCACTATGCTGGAAAAGCAAACATGTACTCATGGTCAACAACCTACAGTTTACAAAGACAAACACACGCGTACACACAGGCAAGCTTATGCTCACACGTGAAGTTTCATACACACACACACACACACACACATCGCCACATGCTCACCTTACAACCACAATTCACACGCAGTTTCCTGAGTTTAAGCCTGTATTTTAGAGTTGATCCAGTCGGTGAATTTGGTCACGCGGGCGTAGATGCCTGGTTTGTTCATCTTTCCACAGCTGTCCCCCCAACTGACCACCCCATAGAGAAAATGAATCCCATTTTTTTCGCACACCAGCGGCCCTCCAGAGTCACCCTGCAGACACAGAACAAGGAAACAAGGACCGTTTTTGGTTCCAGGTGACTAACAAGATTAACTACAAGAAGATCACAGAGCCTTTCCCTGTCGAATTTTATAAAATGTTTGGGGAGGAATTGCTGCATATGTTCCTTCGATGTATAGGTTTTGTGACTTTCATTGGATCAAGAGCGCCTTATGACAAAGTGAGAGCTCAGCAAAATCAGATTGCTCTCCTCTGACAAGAGGTCAGCCATTCAAGGCACTCTGTGAGAGACATTGGCCAATCAAAGACCTCCTTCTAGGTAGGACCTCAAAGGAAAGAGAATTCTTTCTTTATGCAGATGGAAATCTAAAGAAAAACAGTGATGCGATCATGAAAACGTGCATCTTATTCTGAGGTGGACGTCTTGCTGCTTTCTGACCTGCTACATGTCAAGCACGCACATGCACAAGCACGCACATGCACAAGCACACACAGGTACACACCTGGCAGGCGTCCGTTCCGCCTCTCATGTGTCCGGCGCAGATCATGCTGTCGTCCAGCCTGCTTCCGTAAGAGGAGTCGGCTGAGCAGCGCTGCTGGGGTATTAGGAGGACCTTGGCATCCAGCAACTGCCTGGAGTAGCTCGCTGTAAAAGAGTAGGGGTGCAAGTCCATCGTGAGAAACGAGAGCTCACCATGAGAAACCGGAGATTGCTGCGTATATGCATGTATATATTCATAGAGGAAATTACAAGATGTTAAGAGAAATCAAGCCTGGTTGCACATTTTGGTGTACAATCATGATATTAATACCCATGATTTTGGAATGAGATGATGAGATGTTGGATGATCAGGCATCCATATACTTTTGGCCATGTAGTATAGTATGTACAGTCGCGGCCACTATTATTGGCACCCCCTGTAAAGATGAGCAAAAAGGGTTATAAAAAATTCACAGTTTGGTGAATTAGCTTAATCTCACACTGAAAAAACAAGAAGAATCCAACCTTTAATTGACGTTAATTTATTATGAGAAAAAAAAATCCCACATCAAGAAATAATTATTTTTAACAAAACCACATTGGCCACAATTATTGGCACCCCTGCATTTATATATAGAATAAAGTAATAATTTTTAATATTTGGTCACATATCCTTTGCATGCCATGACTTCCTGATGTCTGTGACCCAACAACATCAAAAGACTCTTGATATCTTATTTTCTGGTACTCTTACAAGCGATACTATAACATCTCTGCATTTGAATGGATCTCTATGGGAATTGGGGGGTGGGTCTAGATTTAGCTGTAAATTACACTGGAACAGTATGGAACACATGGTTGGCTAAATGGCTGTAAGTCATCAAGGGTCTGACGTATCAAACAAGCTTTAATCCATCACTCTGTTGCCAGATATACAGTAGATATGGATGAATAACTTGAAGGGTTTCTTCTCCTGACTTATTTTTCCATAGAGTTCAATAGGAAAATTTGTCAGGAGAAACAACCCTTAAAGTGATCCATCCATATCTACTGCATATCTGGCAGCAGAGTGATTGTTTAAGGCTTGTTTGATACCTCAGACCCTTGTTGACTTACAGCCATTTTACCAACCATGTATTCAATACTGTTCCAGCATAATTTACAGCTAAATCTAGTCCCACCCCCCAATTCCCATAGAGATCCATTCAAATGCAGAGATGTTATAGTATCGCTTGTAAGAGTACCAGAAAATAAGATATCAAGAGTCTTTTGATGTTGTTGGGTCACAGACATCAGGAAGTCATGGCATGCAAAGGATATGTGACCAAATATTAAAAATTATTACTTTATTCTATATATAAATGCAGGGGTGCCAATAATTGTGGCCAATGTGGTTTTGTTAAAAATAATTATTTCTTGATGTGGGAATTTTTTTTCTCATAATAAATTAACGTTAATTAAAGGTTGGATTCTTCTTGTTTTTTCAGTGTGAGATTAAGCTAATTCACCAAATATTTTTATAACCCTTTTTGCTCATCTTTACAGGGGGTGCCAATAATAGTGGCCGTGACTGTATATATACATACACATACACATATATACACAGGCGGGTGACAAATTACAGTAAAAACCAACATAAAGTGTCTTAGTAAGGTGTTGGGCCACCACGAACCACCAAAACAGCTTCATTGCGGGTTGGCATAAATTCTACCTCTAGTCTAGCATAGATTCTAATCTCTGGAACTGTACCAGAGGGATGGAACACCATTCTTGCAAAAGTTTGGTGTTTTGATGATGGTGGAGAGCGCTGTCTAACACGTCGGTCCAAAATCTTCCATATGTGTTCTATTGGGTTGAGAACAGGTGACTGCAAAGGCCATATCATATGATTCACATCATTTTCATACTCATCAAACCATTGTGACCCCTCATGCCCTGTGGATGTGAGCATTGCCATCCTGGAAGAGACCACTCCCATCAGGATAGAAATGTTTCATCATAGGATAAAGTTGATCACTCAGAATAACTTATATTGATTGGCAGTGACCCTTCCCTCTAAGGGGACAAGTGGACCCAAACCATGCCAGGAAATGCCCCCCACAGCATAACAGAGCCACCGGACCTGTTGGGGTTTTTCCTTTAATTTGTCACCCGTCTGTATATATATATATATATGTATATACTGTAAATATGTGTGTGTGCGTGTGTGTGTGTCTATATGTATGTATTCATAGAGGAAATGATGAGGTGTCGAGAGAAATTAAGCCTGATTGTACATTTCGGTGTGGCGCCCCATCCAGAGATGGTACACTCTGTTGCATCTGGGAGCTGTTCTTCAGCCAGGCACGCCGTCCTCACAAACTTTGTTTCACTGGTGCACTTGCCATTAACGTCTTTCAGCTTCAGCAGGGCTACCAGAAGAGAAAGCCGCCAGGAACACAATTAAAAAACATGACAAATGCATGTGGAGATAACAGATATCCAGAGTCTGCTGGGTGGCTCATCCTTTAAGGCACTGTTCTAGTGCATGGAACGGCCCTACAGTCCGTGGAAGCCAGACTGTGTCGGTGCTGAATTTTGAGCCCTGCTGGGTGACACACGATTGGCTCTAGCGGCTTCCAGGGAAGGGAGAGTTTCAGCCAGCGAAAATTACAGCGTCTCATTGTGCACAAGCGAACCCCGCTGGTCACTTTGGGTTCATACGCTGAGTTGCACATGTAGTGTCTTCCTCCGACTCATGTCTGTGCAAACCTGATTTACAGTGCAACAAGAAGTGGCAACTGACATAATGTGCTTCAGAGGAATGCACATGTTTGTCTCCGCTCTCCTTGAATCATTAATGGAGGCTACAATGAGCGTTGTAACGTGAACATTATTGGGCGTTACAAAATGGGGAAAAATGCATTTAAAAAAAGATAACAGATCTCCTTGATTTGAACAAAAAAAACGTGCCATAAAAGTGCATTTTGAGTAAATATCGCTCTTTTCAGACTCTAAACTGGAGGAGAGTAATTCATAAAGCAGGGTTTGCAATCAATACCAAATAGAATGACTCACCAAGGTCGTTGTGGAGGGAAAGTGCTGTTTCTCTGTAGTTTTCATGAACTATAGCCTGTTCAACATCCACAATCTGGGTAGTCAACTCGTCTTTAAATAAATCCACCCTGCCCAGAACAACCCTCATTGGTGCATTGGGATTAGTGCTGAAAAGCGGAAAGTGACAGAGGTAATACTGCCCTAATGACACTAAACAGTAACAATACAGCCAGCTGCAGTTACAATACATGCAGACTATGGTTAGGAGACCCTCTGACATAGAGTGTGGTCACAGCACCGTCAGGACACATTCACACATGGGAGCCTGAGGGCACACACTCATTTGCTGTGGGCCTCTGTCACAGTGTGTTTACATTATTGTCACACATTCACAGCACATTCCCATTCACAATGGGCTGTGACCACAGTATGGCCAGGTGAGTAGACTCATATAAAATGGGGAGTGGTCACATTATGGTCAGGAGAATATGCTCATGTATAGTGGGCAGCAGTCATAGTACAGTCAGGACAGTATAGGTGCTACGGGCGTAGTACACTCCGGAGGGCATACTCACATACCCCAATTCCAAAAAAGTTGGGACAGCATGTAAAATGCACATAAAAGCAGAAAGCAGTGATTTGAAAATTCGCTTTTACATATATTTAATTTAAAACAGTACAAAGAAAATATATTTAATGTTTCACCTTATCAACTTTATTGATTTTTGTAAATATACGCTATTCAGTTCAGTAGGAAAATGAGTCAGTTTTTTTGAGCTTCCCAGTCTTTTTTTTTGCCCCTGTCCAAACTTTTTTGGAAAGTGTTGCAGGCATCAAATTCAGAATTTGCATATATTTACAAAAATCAATAATGTTGATAAGGTAAAACATTAAATATATTTTCTTTGTACTGTTTTCAATTAAATATATGTAAAAGAGAATTTCACTGCTTTCTGCTTTAATGTGCATTTTACATACTGTCCCAACTTTTTTGGAATTGGGGTTGTATATTGGGCTGTAGTAACAGTACAGTCAGGAGCGTATTCTCACATTTATTGGGCTGTACTAATAGTAGAGAGAGGAGGGTATACTGTACTGATATATTGGGCTATAGTAATACTATAGTCAGAAGGGTATACACTCACATACTGTATATTAGGAGACAGTGGGCTGTAGTCATAGTAGGTTAAAGAGAGTATACTCACATACAGTGGGCTGCAGTCAGAACCCAACAGGGCTGGATTAGTGTCCCTCCACAAATGTGGGAGAACGTTGTTTGAAAGCCCGGGGGTCGCACCTGGAGAGAGACCTGCCAGGGGTGGGCCCCAGGCACAGACTTCTTGCCGCCGTAGATCCTGGGGGTAAAGCGGCTGGGTTGGGACTTCCCACAGGTGGCGAATTCTGCGGGCGTCAAGGAGGTGGGTTTTGGTTTTACTGGGTCCGCTGGCTCGTCCGGCACTTCGCTCACGGTCGGGGACACTGACAAAATATATTGGTACATGGTCATGCATTTTGCAAGGTCTTATACAGAGTGTACGGTCATATACATAAAAGGTCTTAATAGGTGCACGGTCTTGTTCATACAAGGTATTATTATTATGATTATTATTATTATTATTACTATTATTATTTTTCTTTATTCAGTAATGCATTCAGGAAAATGTATATTTTAAATATTAAAATTAGGCTAATAAAATTACATTTTCTTTCATTCAAATTTAAATTCTATATCCTGCTGTCTATATGAATTCAGCAACAGTAGTTACAAACATTCTGAGGAATTTGAAAATGACTGGAAGGCCCCCTGAAAGACTAATAAGTAAGTAAAAGTGCTCACCATGATTGCAGGATGTAATGTAGCTGAAATGCAAAATATTCGAGCTCTGGCTTTGTCATGGCTGACAATTACTGGTATATCTCAGTGTCCCATCAGGGATAGGTTGGGTTTAAAGGAGCTATATGTAACATTGACATTGAGCATTTAAAATGGGTACTGCAGTCCAAATTCACAATATTGGAGAGAGTTGTCTCCGCCCGCCCCCTCCTCCCCAGACTCGAAGCTCACGTGGGTTGCCAGGTTGAGGACACTGAACGAACACGAGCGCAACATTATATTTTGAGACGAGCTTATTCTATTTTGACAATGACAAGCGACGACGAGTCCTACACTGTAAGTTGACCAGCGAATGTATACGTTTGCAATTTATTTATTGTTTGCAAATTATAAACCAGCTCATGTGGATTTTTTATAACTCTGTCAATGTTAGTTGCATGGCTGGCTAGGTTAACGGTCACACAGGTATAAGCTAACGTTAGTGGTATGTTTAGTGGTATGTGTAACTATATACATATACGTATATCTTTAGCTAGCTAGCTAAATGAAAACGATGTTGAGCTTAGGCATTCGTAAATCGACTGTCGGAGTGCCGGAGTACATCTGGTTATTCGTAATGGGCAGTGGGCGGAGTCAACTCGGAGAATAGTGAATCACAAAGGCCAAAACAAATACAGACGTTCCGACCCGGAATGGAAATTTCAAAGGAGAACATACTGGCTGTAGCATTGTTGTCGGAAAAACTTTCGACTTAGCATGTTCCCTTAATCTCTGATGACATATCATGGTCATTTTATGATTTAGTACAGTAAATTTGATACATATAGCTCCTTTAAGTGTCACTGGAGCAGTATTGTATTAGCAGAGGTATAAAATCCAGGTTCAGAAAGTAAAAGTCCTCCCCAGAATTTTGTTCCAATCACCTAGATTTGTTATTTCTTCAGTCAGGAGGTAGAATTAATTAGTGAAATCAGCTGGCTGAGTTCATGGGTGGAAGAAACACATGGCAGGACTTTTACTTTCTGAACCCGGGATTTTAACCTCTGTGTATTAGTTATGTTACCTGTGCCACTGCTTGATCCAGTACATGGTCTCACTTTGCAGTAGCTCCAAAACAGCTTGCCATTTCTTTTAACAAAACACCAAGGCTTGGTGTCTCCATCTGGGTTTCTAGAAAGAACAGCAGGGCTGGGTCTCATTCATAGCGATCAGTTCACATACAAGCATGTGAGCCAGCCGTCAGGAAATAAGAGTCAGGGGCGATGGCACATCAAATTTACAGTGCCCCACAAATGGGTGGCTTTGTGAGTGATGGGCATTAATGTACAACGTCTTGTTGTACTACAGCTGATTTTACCTCCTGTTACTGGTACCTCAGTCAGTGACTGCATTAGTAACACATTTCTGAGCATGCCATTAGACAGACATCATAGGTCAATCGCAGTGTGCTTAAGTTTAAACTGGAGTTGGGACAGCGATCCAAATATGTGAACTAAGGATTAGCTGTTCCAGTTGTAATGTAATTCTGTGGTCTAGGGGTTTAAACATGGATTTTAAACCTGAGGTTTAAATTCCAGCTAAGCAAGCTGAAATCGATCACTGCAGTCCCTTGTATTAACAATTTTGTTGTCATTTTCTTCCCCATTTCACATAGCTGATTTCAATGATATATATGAATCTTCTTTGTATTATTATGAATATAATAATAATAACAATAACAACAACAGCAATAATTTCAGTTTTTCTCCCAATATGGTAGGGCCAATTATGTCCATAACCTGAATTTATCACTGCAACCACCTCTCAATTCAGGGGGAGCCTCCTCTCAAACACGTGACCAACGCTGCTTAATCGCTGCTTCTCCTCAGTGTGCAGATCAGCAGTGAGCTCACACAGACATTGAGGTAGATCAGCAGTGAGCTCACACAGACCTTGAGGTAGATCAGCAGTGAGCTCACACAGACATTGAGGTAGATCAGCAGTGAGCTCACACAGACATTGAGGCAGATCAGCAGTGAGCTCACACAGACACTGAGGCAGATCAGCAGTGAGCTCACACAGACATTGAGGTAGATCAGCAGTGAGCTCACACAGACATTGAGGTAGATCAGCAGTGAGCTCACACAGACATTGAGCGGGAGGACACTTCATGTGCAGCTGTGCAGGCAGACTAAGGGCGCCCGACTGATCCGATGGGGTGGCTGCTACGCGATGAAACATAGTCATCCAACCCACCGAATCCTTTCCCCCTTGGGTGATGGTACTTTACGTATGTGTCTTAACAGGATGACCTAGCTAGCAGTCCTGTATCCATAACATTAGTAGCACTTTTTTGAGGGTGGGGGGGGGCGTGGGTTGTTCGGGAGTTTTCAGATGCAAAAACCCAAGAGGCAAAACAAGGTGCTGCAGACATATTCCGGCCAAAGTGCATTCAAGGCGTATCTGACCGGCAGTAGTTGTGCTCGCCAAGCCTCTCGTCCTCCTGGTATTCGGTGATGGCGTTGGCAGCCTTGTCTAGGACAAATTGAGAGTTCCAGTGAAGGCAGTCCTCCCCGTCCTCTGTCTCACTCGTCAATCCGTCGTACGTCGAACCGTCCCCTTCAAAACAGTCTTGTGTGCCTGGAGAAAAATTGCTCTGATTCTTAGCGATGACACCAACCCCATAAAATAAATGGACCTCTTGTGCATGCCATACACAGATACTTATAGGGTCAAATTCATTATAGGTTATAGGCAAGTTTACTTGCACAATTATACAATACAGCAAATTTTAAAAAGAAAAATCAACGTCTCTTTGAATGGAAAAATAAACCTTTCAACTGTTTTTTTCAAGCAACTTATTGAAAATAAAGGTTCAAATAAAGACTTTTCTGAGGATGACAAAATTATGTTGAAACATTATTTGAATTATAGCTCTTGCTAAAAACTTTTAACTTTTTTGGCTTTAAGGTTTTCAAATTTTAGTGGATTTAGACTCTTAATCATTTTTAAGGCACACATAATGCTGTATTTTCCCCCAAATCATCACCAGTTATAACACAGTTCCTGAACAATAAGGGCCATAATTTCTCTTAATCAGTGCTGAATCCACCCTTCCAGATCAAGATAGTTAGCATCAAACGATCCTAATTTTGCCTCAGAGCTTTGAAAAATGGAAAAACAACATTTAAGCTTGATTAAAGGTAGGATTGGATCACCAAATCCCAATCTGAGGGATCAGATCAAATCTATCTGTTTTGTAAAACCAAATTATCTGATTTAATCCAATCCAATTACTGTTATCCAGTCAGATAAGTTTTAGGGGCAGTTCAACCAAAAAGTTTCTACATACCCAGAATGCTATCTATCCATCCAGGTAGTTATGATGAGAGCTCATTAGTTTTGTAGATACCTGCTGCAGCTCACCGTGATATCACCCTGTTAGAACGGACTTCAATAGGTCCAAAGTTTTTGAGAGTCTCTTTCCAAATATAATGACACGGTTACTCACAAACATCCACAGACCTTTACAAATGTAAATTCTGGCGCTGCTTTGACCACCACAAACTTTGGACCTGTTGAGGTCCGTTATATCGGGGTGATGTCAAGGTGAATTGCAGCGGATATCTACAAAACTAGTGAATTCTCAGCGAAACTACCTGGATGGATAGATAGCCCTCCAGGGGCCTGATTTACTAAGGCCTTTAGACCAGAGAACTGCATCACAACTGGAACAGCTAATCCTTATTTCACAGATTTTGATAGCTGTTCCAGTTGTAATGCAGTTCTGTGGTCTAGGGGTTTAAACCCATGGTTTACACTCCAGCTAAGCACACTGCAATTGACCCATAGTTTGCCTACTAAAATGGGTGTTGAAAAAGAAGATCAAGTTAATGGGGAGACCGTGTTATGCAGTCCATAGAGTGGCCGATTGTTAACTCATATATGAATCATGCCATTCAGCTGGGGTCCGGTTTAATTCCTCACCACGGCACTTTCTGTACCGTGATCTTATCTCTACCTGTAACCCTCTCTGCTCTACCCCTGTCTCAATTGAAAAGTTAAAAAAAATACATAAGAAGGGTTGGTTGTCAATTCTCCTTTTAAAATAAAAAAAAGAACAAGGGTCAATGGAGCTGATTAAGCCTAACGTTTCTCATTTTAAAATATTGCAAGCTACTATATATGCTACTACAACCCCAATTCCAAAAGAATTGGGATAGTATGTAAAATGCACATAAAAGCAGAAAGCAGTGATTTGTAAATTCTCTTTTACATATATTTAATTGAAAACAGTACAAAGAAAATATATTGAATGTTTTACCTTATCAACTTTATTGATTTTTGTAAATATGCGCTATTTCCGAATTTGATGCCTGCAACACATTCCAAAAAAGTTGGGACAGGGCCAACTGTTTGGAATGTTCCACAGGTAAACAGGTGATGCTATCATGACTGGTTATAAAAGGATATCAAAAGGCTTTTGATATTTTCATTTCAGCGATACTATAACCTCTCTGCATTTGAATGGATCTCTAATGGAATTGGGGGGTGGGACTAGATTAAGCTATAACTTACATGGGAATAGTATGGAATCCATGGTAGGCTGAGTGGCTGTAAGTAATCAAGGGTCTGAGGTATCAAACTAGCCTCAAACCATCACTCTGCTGCCAGATATGTAGTAGATATAGATGGATCACTTGAAAGGTTGTTTCTCCTGGCTTATTTTTCCATAGAGTTCAATAGGAAAATGAGTCAGGAGAAACAACCCTTAAAGTGATCCATCCATATCTACTGCATATCTGGCAGCAGAGTGATGGTTTGAGGCTCATTTGAAACCTCAGACACTTGATGACTTACAGCCATTTAGCCAGCCATGGGTTCCATACTATTCCTGAGTAATTTCTAGCTTAATCTAGTCTAGGGGTGTGCAGCGATGCCACTATCTGTATCTGTTCAACTATTAACAATATCTGTATCCGTATTCGGATTAGAAACGGAAGTGGGCGTGGCTTCGACAGGAAGTTGTGTTACATATAGGAAATGTGATCTTTTCTAGTCTAAAATGAATTGTTATTGCAATTTATGAGTGTTCACCCCCCTCATTGTCTTTTTTTTCTTTCCAAAACTTTTTATAAGAACTATATTCTGTACTTTATACTTATTTATCTATTGTTTTGTTTTGTTAAAGGTTGTGTTTGCTATTTGAACCCCCCACCCCCTAACTGGGGGACACTGAACAATCATTTTGGATAAGAACTGTAAAAAATCTGAGGTACAATATATAATCAACACAGAATGAAAAGGCAGTTTTATAAAAACATCAAACCATTTCATTATACATTTGAATGGAAACTATTTCCACAATAACAGCCCTTTCTGCCTGTTGTGATGTACTTTTTTGATATTTTTTATTTTACTATATGAACTTGAATACATAAATGATTATGTATAGTAATATTATTATCATTACTATTATTATTATTATGCTTTATAAAATTCAAGGAGAAGACTTAAGGATTATAGCCTAATGATTTATTGAGAAAACACTCGAAATTAAAAAACAGTCCAACAAGATGCATTTCTGAGCTAGCAGTAACAACAAAGTTCTAGAACACCTGAAAAGCTTTTAATTCAAGAAAATGAAAAAAAAAAAGTCAGGACATGGCTGCATTTCAACAGCTTTTAATATGCTTTTAGTATATCATTGGTTAAACCAATCACCGCGACAAGCCTAGTTAAAACATTTTTTTCTGCAGTGTAAAACGTCACATTTTCGTTTTATTAATTGCGTTGCAAGTTTGGGCTCATGGAATGGCGAGATTGACAGAATTGATTACGCAGGAATACTGAGGGAGAACGGACGGTCAAACCAATTAATAAAAGCCTACAGTTTAAAAATACAAACACAACAAGTATAAATAGCCTACAATAATGATTTTGATAGCCAGTAAGTGGCATTTCAAAACGGGACATAGGTTACTGATTCTAGTTGTTCCTTTGCTTCCTTTTAAAAGGTGTTTTTACGTTCTGAAAAAGTGTCGATATTAAAGGCAGCTAAATTCAAGCGATCAGCATTAAAGGGATATCGTTTGCATGCAAGATGTTGAGATTCTTTATTTAACGTTTTGTTTCTTTTTCTTTTGCCCTCACAAGATTGACATAGGCCTATATAAACAAGGCACACTGTTCGATTATAGCGAGCATGTTAAAGATATACGTAGGTTGAGTAGGCCTATCCGTAATTTCAGGGACTGCCGATTGAGTCACATGGATTGTATCAAACGGCTCCATCGCTAATTATACTATATTTGAATGTTTTAATAAACAAATAAACAATCCAATGCTAAATTCTGTAAAGTTCAGAAGAGGCATACAGACAGGTGGGCACTGAATCAAAGATTTCCCTGCTGCAATTTAATTATTTCCCGCATACAAATTATGAATTGGCAACTTCGGATCCGTTTCCAACCCACTATCCGTGCACTTCCGGATTTCGGCTACGGCTTCGGGCACACCCCTAGTCTAGTCCCACCTACCAATTCCCATAGAGATCCATTCAAATGCAGAGAGGTTATAGTATCGCTTCTAAGAGCACCTGAAAATAAAATATCAAGAGTCTTTTGATATTCTTTTATACCCAGTCATGATAGCATGACCTGTCAAACAGGTGTTTTTTTGAGCTTCCCAGTCTTTTTTTTGCCCCTGTCCCAACTTTTTTGGAACATGTTGCAGGCATCAAATTCAGAATTAGCAAATATTTACAAAAATCTATAATGTTGATAAGGTGAAACATTAAATATACTTTGTACTGTTTTCAATTAAATATATGTAAAAGAGAATTTACAAATCACTGCTTCCTGCTTTTATGTGCATTTTACATACTGTCCCAACTTTTTTGGAATTGGGGTTGTATATAGTATATACATACGTATACAGTAGGTACTTGCATTCTGATATGGCTGACAAAATGGCACTAAAGAAAGATTCTACCACTGGCCTGGGGCAGCTTTAGTCAACATAAATCATCTTTGCCCGTGGTTTAGTTGCACAGTGCATTCCTATGCATTATGTTGTTAAATATGCCTGTTATAGATGCATGTAAAAATGTTAGGAACCCCCACCACAGAATCTTTTGAGGCCCGTACAGGCCATTATAGACTCCATTCAGCACATTTCCCAGCATCTACATACCTGCGGGGCTTTTATTTTAAAATGGTTTGGTCATTCTGCACGTTCAAATCCATACTGTCATGCTCTATTTGCTTGACCTGTTATGGAAGGCAATCAGATTTGACTGTCCCTCTTAACTGCCTTTTTTTGGGAGGTATTGGTCCTCTGATCCATGAGACACAAACATATACGCTAAAGGGAATGGTTACATGTAAAAGGTCAGAGCCAAACAAGGCAGATGGATATATTATCAAACTGTTTTGTGGTCCTTGTTCATAGCCTGTTCATAGATGAAAAGGATTTCTTTTAAATGTATTTTAACTACACAGTTCACCAGCTGAGCTGTGCTGTCACTGTGTCGTAATCAGCAGGTGCAGGCAGAGTGCTGGCGCCCAATCGATGCGAGGGGCCACTTTTGCAATGGGACAGAAACCATCTTACCAACTAAAAACTAAAAACTTCCCTCCCTGGACAAAGGGAAGCCAATGTTTAGCCCTGTGGACTGAAACATACAGCGGGCACTGACATGGTCATGATTCCATTCTAGACTGCCAGGAAAATTATGATGCAGGAACCCAGCATTTTAAGAGGAAGCAAAACCACACAACCTCTATTTTAAAGATTGATCCCAGCTGATAGACAATAAATTAATGTTTCCTGAAGGGAAAAGAGTGGAACTCACAGGAACAGATTAATTAATTTCAGTAAACTAGTTTCCAATCCAAAAACATGTCTAATGTCACTGACCTAATTGGCAGAACCTTCCACTGTAGCCAGCAGGGCATACACATTGGAAGGTGGAAAACCGAGAAACTTCTGTAATGCAGGCTCCGCCGTTCAGACAAGGGCTCGGGCTGCAGACGGAAGCTGGGGGGAAGAAAACAACATCGCCCTCTAATGGACAGTATAACACATGACACCAGCCACTTTCAGTTCGCTGTTCCAACTGCGTACATGGACTCCCGCAGATATACTACAACCAGTACTTCAAGAAAATGATAATGAAAATGAAAAGTTGGACACTTTACTTGAAACATTGGACAACAAAGTAGAAATATCTTCAGTTGGAAAGATATGAACCGGAAAACTAGACGTAATTCTACCCACAGTCTTCCCTTCCTTATTCGTGTTTTATTGTCGAAGTTAGAAGCCACATACCCCTAATGCAGGTGGGAGGTTGGAAAGGCGCGTTGCATTTGCACTCGTAGTAAGGAGGCTTTGTGGTCATGACGCACTCGCCGTTCCCACATCTCATGTTCCTGCAAAAGTTAATAACTGAACAGCAAAACAAAGGAGGGATTAGAGGTTACTTTATCTTTGGGGGATGGGAGCAAAGAAATTATAATAACTGGGCAATTCCACAATACCTGCCTGACATTTCTTGCCCGTGAAGGGCACAGGGCAGATGCATTTAAAGGTGTCCCCCTGAGATTCACACCTCCCATTGTTTTGGCATGGGTTTGGATCACACTTATCTGCGACAGAAAGACAAGAGCACACACGCACACACGCACACATACGTGACAGATAACGAGAGGGTATTGGATGTTCTGTCACATTGCAAATTTAAGTGGCAGAATATCCAATAACATCTTCTCCAGTAACTAATCACCAACTGGGATAAACTTCAATGCAATCAACTGAGAAGGTGTGTTTAAATGCTTTACATTGGGTGTTTCATGCATTGGGACATTTAGGCACTTTAAAACAATATTGTGCATATTGTCCTGTAATTGCTTTCATGGGTGTTTGTGTCTTACCGATTACGTCAAAAAAGTCGTATAGCCAGTCATGGTTTTCATCTTCAGACACTGTTGGTATCTCTGTTGCAGCGTAATCTGAGTATTTTGAATAAAGCATGAAGAAGAGCAAACATGAAGAGGGACAACACTCACTCACTCACTCACTCACTCACTCACTCACTCACTCACTCACTCACTCACTCACTCACTCACTCACTCACTCACTCACTCACTCACTCACTCACTCACTCACTCACAAGTTCCCTTTCATCTGAGAAAGGCTGAAAATTAGAGACGCTGAAAGGAAACTATACATTTCTTACAGCACAATGGGCTGGTAAACTCTCTTTTTGTATTTTTTAAATCAAATACTCTAATATTGTTAATGGTTCAGTCGTCAGAACCTTGGTTCATACCCGCACCATTTCTTACATCCTATTAAAAAATGCAAGTAATTGAGGACTGTCATCTGTTTCAAGTGAAATTTTGGCATTCAGAAATACATCAGTCAAAGACGACATTGGTCTGCTGCTCATTTTGGGTTTTATTTTTTCAGACGGAGGATTCCCCCTCCTTGTTTATGTCAGACCAGCAGGATTGATGTTTTTGGTCTGTAAATGCCTGTCTATTATTGTTTATTGTGCCTCTATGGAATCATTGTGAACTGCGAACCTAATTGGCAGAACCTTCCACTGTAGCCAGCAGGGCATACACATTGGAAGCTGGAAAACCGAGAAAATTCTGTAATGCAGGATCCGCCGTTCAGACAAGGGCTCGGGCTGCAGACGGCAGCTGGGGGGAAGAAAACAACATCGCCCTCTAATGGACAGTATAACACATGACACCAGCCACTTTCAGTTCGCTGTTCCAACTGCGTACATGGACTCCCGCAGATATATATGTAAATGCCTGTCTATTATTGTTTATTGTGCCTCTATGGAATCATTGTGAACTGCGAACAACAGATGCACTTTTTTGTGTTTGACATTCCATCCATTCACATAGCTATAAAGGTCAGATACGATACACTTAAAGGTTGTATCAGCGATTTTGGGTCGAAACATAAATGATCACATTCATCTGATTTTTCCTCACGATCCGCTAGCTGCCCGCCCCATAAGCAGGCCGTCAAAAAAACCGCGTCTCTGTAGGCAGCCTATGCTCCGAGATCGTACACAAAAACAAATGGTACTACCAACCACTCAAAACCAAAATAAACACTATTCCAACCAATCACCGACAAGGGGTGGGTGATACTAATGCTAATACTCTTATCTCGCTGAAATCTTGACGGATTTACAAACGGTTTGGTTTCTTACAAACGTTATTAACGTGGTTATAATTCTGGATGCTTGAACACTATTTTTAAAAACATAACATAATTGGCTCTGAGCTGGAGCTGGCTCTGTTTGTTTGGGATTTCGCTTCAGAAGTGACGTCACCAAAAATCGCTGATACAACCTTTAAACACATACACAAACTGCAAAGCATTGTTCATACAGAAACACAATGCAAAAAAACCACATACGAAATTCATATTCTGTATATATGTGGTATCAGATCCTGTTCGGCAGACAAACGGGATCTTTACATATTTATCATTTCAGTTATCTAAAGAAAACATTTACACACATTAAGGTAGTTAATCATAGCTTGAAAGAATTTGGAAAAACCAGTACATACCAACCCCCAAATCACGAACTCCTCTCAGTATTGTCTGCAGGGAAACTTAAAAAAATTAGTTTTCATGGGAGATGCGTTATGCAAGCATCGTATAGTTGGGGGGGGGGGGGCGGGAGCCCATTCAATTTATTCCAGCACACCAGCATGTTATTTCTTCCAAATCATGCAATTTCATATTTTTTTTATCCTTTCAACTAAGCAGCAAAAACATTATGTTAATTTCTACTTTTATTATCCTCTTAACGTAAAATAATATACTTTAATTACAATAAATGTATGGGCAAATTAATGGGTGACAATAGTCCTGTAGATACAAAGCGTGCACAGAACTTACAGCAGAAGTTGGTGTGAAGCTTGCACACAGACATAATAAAAGCGTCAGAACCATTTTGCCTGTTCCGTCCATCGGAACCGCCGTGAATCTGCACCGCTTCCCCGTTAGCGCTGGTCTCATTTGAACTTTATCAACGTCAAACATTTGCTCCGTGCATTGATTTTCACAAGTCTCATCCACGATTCATCCAATCACCGTGGTACTTTTTTTTTTTTCCACTCTCAAACCCTACACAGGTCAACGGACTTTGGATATGTTTGAGTGACACGGGGTCGGTGAAAGGTGATTGGCAGCTTGCCTGCCTTATAAGTTCAGCTCATATATTATTTATTATTTATCAACACATTTGTCAGGTTTTTCCATTTTAAGCTGCTGAAATAATGTTTCGCAGAAAAACTAATTGATCTCTTATTCAGTGCATACCTTTTTCAGTGAAGACATAAAAGTAAATATGGCCAGAATGTGGGTGGTCCACTATAAAGACAAACTTTGGCAATTCGTTCAGTTGATTTAGACTGCCAGTCAAGATAGATAGTTCATTGGTCATATTTACCTGCGCTCATTGTTTGCTGAACTGTAGACTTTGACCCACAACTCACTGCATAGTTTTTTAAAGTGTTTTTTTAACCCCTAAAGTAGTGGTAACAAAGCTGCCACCAATTTAAGTGAAACACTGGGTTTCAGTGCTCCAAAACATCTGTTCAGTTAATTGAAAAATGGCAGTAAGATTTTGAAATGGTAAACATGGTAAATATATCATCACTTGCCAAAAAAAACGAATAAATAAATAAAAAGGAGTAAGGTTTTGTTTTCGGCCTTCACTGAATATTTTTCTTCACTGAATATTTTGTACTTCAATATTATCCAGCATGCAATTTTTAAAAAATAGGAATGAAGTTTCTATTTTATGTCCTTTTACATTGCTTACTGTTACTGTTGAGATCTGGATGCTCTGCAAGAGGATTAGAGAACAAGCATCATTTTAAATCATGTTGTCATACATATTTAACTAGACGACATTATGTAAATCCAAAAAGTGGGCCTACATGTAAATAAATGAATGCAGGGACATAAATTATTCAAGTAAATGTGTTGCATAGACCTGACATGTTTGTTGGGCTTGTCTACATTTCTACAGTGCCATAAGCCATTTTAAGTACCCCTAGACCAACATTTGGTGAAGTTGTTGTCTGTTTAACTCATTCAATTAAATTTTAAGGTGGCTCAATTAATAGCAGATTTCCTACAAGTGTAGTAAATTAACACATTTATATGTGGTCTAATGACATTCTTATAGAATTAGGCAAGTTGAATCAGAGGGATGGTTTATCTCTCGTATTGTGTAACACATACTATTTACATAGATATAGTCAAGCCGGAAAGTCTGCCTCAAACATCTACACACAATAGCCAATGATGACGAAGTGAAAACAGGTTTTTTAGAAAACATGCAATTTTATTTTACTGACAAAAATAGGTTATTTAGGGGTTACATATCTGTACACACCCTTAGCCTAATACTTGGTTGCTGCACCTTTGGCAGCTATTACAGCTTCAAGGCGTCTTGGGAAAGAAGCTACGAGCTTGGCACACTTGTTTCTGGACATTTTTGCCCATTCCTCTTGGCATATCCTTGCAAGCTCCGTCAGGTTGGATGGGGAGCGTCGGTACACAGCCATTTTCAGCTCTTTCCACAGATGTTCAATTGGATTCAGGTCTGGGCTCTGGCTGGGCCACTCAAGGACATGTACAGACTTTCTCCGAAGCCACTCCTTTGTTCTCTTGGCTGTGTGCTTCGGGTCGTTGTCATGTTGGAAGGTAAACCTTCACCCCAGTCTGAGGTCCAGAGCGCTCTGGAGCAGGTTTTCTTCAAGGATCTCGGTGTACTTAGCTGCATTCATCTTTCCCTCTATCAGGACTAGTCGCCCTGTTCCCACTGCTGAAAAACATCCCCACATCATGATGCTGCCACCGCCATGCTTCACTGTAGGGATAGTATTAGGCAGGTGATGAGCGGTGCCTGGTTTCCTCCAGACGTGACGCTTGGTATTCAGGCCAAAAAGTTCAATTTTGGTTTCACCAGACCAGAGAATCTTGATTCTCATGGTTTGAGAGTCCTCTAGGTGCCTTTTGGCAAACTCCAAGGAGAAGGTGAAAGACTTTCTGGCTTGACTGTACTGTATCATACCACTTAATATACACAAACTGAGGAATATCACCATCATGCTCAGTATCTTAAAGTAAGGCATTAAAAGTCAAAATATGTTGATAGACCAGATATTTATACAGCATTTTTAGTGTCTCACAATTTCTAAATGTATACACAAACCTGCCATTTGTGTCAGCATTGCGTACATTCCTGCAAACATATTGAGATTTCATGTGCCCAATTATACCAACATTTCATCAGGTTATGGAATGGAATTGTAGGGTGGCCATTTTTCAAAATGACCTGGATGCTCTTCAAGAGGATTAGAGAACTACCATAATGTAAAATCACGTTGTCATACATATTTAATTTCATTAGAAGACATTACATACATCCTTCAAGTAGGCCGCCATGTGAATAAATGAATGCAGGGACATGAATAATTAAAGTAAATGTGTTACATATACAGACCATATAATTATTATTAATTTATTTTCAAAATGGCCACTACCGGAATTATGAGTAATGTCTATTCTCAAATTGACATGTTCCCGCTCAGGTGCGAACCTTTTCCATTTGGGCAGTGCACTTCACACTCTACCACATTGTAGCTACGCATGTCCTTTAAGTGGGAAATAACAGAGGCAGACGGTCACCTCCAGGACCCCAATGTGCCTATTGCAATAACTTCACAGATGCCCTTATCCAGAGCGACTTACCAAAAATTTTTAAATCATTGTTTAAAAACACGCATCTGTTCGGCACTTATTATGGGTCTAATCAGCGATGCTGTGCAGAGTCCTACATGTTTTTTTTTAGATTAATAATAATAATAATTATTATTACTGTTAAGATTAGAAATATTTTAAATTCCCGTACCTGCCTAACTTTTTTCCCTATTGGGCTGGATGATAGAGTCTCAAGACACACCTTCACAGAAATCTTTTAGATTTTAGTCAGTCTACTACTATAAGAAATGTGCTCAAACACACACACTTTGGCCATATTAGCTTTTCCTCCATTTTTTATATTTTGAGAAACGCACACACATGCGCACACACACACAATCTCATGAACCACAGGTATGACTCAAGTGGTATACTCAAGACCAAAATGTAAATATAATGACCCATTTATTTTTCACTCATTATTCCTGTATTAACTGGAGTTTGTCATTCTGTGTTAATATAAGCGTTAATATATTAAGTGTTTATGTTGTCTTGAGTAAATATAAAATACGAGACACAGATACACAAGACACAGACTTCTCCAAGGCATCTATTATCAGAATAACCGATTTGTTTTTATTCAGATGAAAAAAAATCACTTGACACAGAAGTGAACACATCTCCGCAAACAGCGCAATGGGTATGATCAGTGACGGAATGTGGCCACCAGAGGGCACTCTCACACCAGCTCAAATTCTGCAAGAGCAAAATACTTAACCTTTTTTTCTTACCTTTTTTGGCATACAAATCACTTTGCATTTCACAGCATTTGTTGGCCCAGCTCTGTTCAGTGGTATCCCTTATTAATGTCCATTGAGATTTGGGCTTGAGAGCACGCATGGCCGGCGATGACGTTTCTGTTCTTAGCTGAACGTCATCTAAGCACAAGCCCTTTGGGAACGGTTGCCTGGGGACGACTTGAGCTATATAACCCTCCACAGACAATAAGCTGGTTGTGCCAGTCTTTGATCTGACTCAGGATCCACTCCAATAGCTAAATACTTTAACCACAGCACTCTAGGCTTCGTCTCCCATTTCTCAGCTTACGCCGTGTCACCTTACAGTTTGTCAAAAGGAAAAAGCCATTTTGGAAAAAGGAAACAAAGAGAAGCTCAGTAGGCTAACAGAAATACATCTGCCTTTACCCCAAAGAGGAGCCGCATACAGTAATAGGACTATAAGGGGAGGCCTTTGCCGACTGAGGGACACCAGGGGACCAGTGTTCCCGGCAATATGATTAATACTTTATGCCACAGCACTGCCATTTAATTAAGTGTGCACTGAATCAGGAGCTCAGACTCATGATTAAGGTCTCTGGGGGCTAAAACAGCAACACATTTTTTAAATGCACATATTTTTTTTAAAAACCCTGGGAAATAGTTAGAACTGAATTGGGCGTCCTGAGCACAAACTAATGATATTTCCCCAGAAGCGCACAATACATCATCAGAAGCAAACACAGAGAATTAAGAAGAAAACAAATCCACTTAAATATTCCATTCAAATTCCACTCTGTATTTCACTTCAAGAAAAGTTACTTTAACACTTGCGATTGAATTAGCCTACGTAGTGCTTTTAGAAGTTGAGTGATAAATGTTTGGTACTTATACATCCAACCAAATTCCTTTCCTGGGTTTAATATTCTCAAAGAATGACCAAAAGTGCACAACACAAATGTCTCCGACACCAAGGCGTTTCCGAGTCAACATAGATTTAATGCCTGCCACTTGCCTCCTCCCGTCCCACAGGGCGGCGCTGTTGCAGCCATGCCTTATCAAGTATATTGCGCTGTAGTCATACCTCACTCGTGCCATCCTCACTGCTCAGGTGGTAGAATTGGGCAATAAGGGCAATACAAAACCGCAGCTGTGTAAACCTATAAAAGTATTTGTATGCTTTGAGGCCGATGCGATTGCTAAATTCACGTCTCGGAGTCAACGTTCCCGAGCACTTTTCGGGAAAACCGGTATTCATAATGCAGATTCGTAAGGGGTGGGGGGAAAAAAACAACAAAAAACCAAAACTCCTCTTGTTCCCACGGCACAAAATCCAATTCATCTGCTTCAAAGGGGCGAGTCAAAGTTCCATTTATAGCCCAGGAAGAGAAACTCCAGAAATAAAAACAATGGAAGACCTATAAATATAGTCATATATATACAATATATATATATGGGTATGTTTACATACATATCTGTGTGTAGCATATCAGCAGCACTGAAAAGTTCCCACAGAAGTCCAGTCCAGCTCACGGCAGACGCTCTGCACAAATAAGGCACCCTTTTGTCCCGCTGGCTCCGCCTCCTGTAGCCACCGGACCAATCCTCTGGCTCGTTTTGCAGTCTGACCCTGTTGGTCGCCGCCCCCTCCCCCCGCTCAGGTGTACTCGGACTTGCGGATGTAGTTGGAGGGGACGTAACCGCGCCGGCCGCCCGCCTCGCCTAGCCACCAATCCTGGTTCCCGTTCATGTCGTGAAACTCCAGGATCCGCACGCGCTGGCGGGCCGCGATGGTCAGCTCGTTGGCGCAGCGGGCGCTGAACGGGTAGATGGCATAGTAAATCTGGAGAAACATAATCAAACATGCGTACATTTATTATAAATATGATAAATATTTACTTCCATCAGCACAATTATACTGTTACGTTATGTTTGCTTCTCAGTTGTTCCCCCAAGTTTGGAACGTTCTATTGCAGCGTTCCAAACTTGGGGGTTCCATATTGCACGTAAAGGCTGTCCCCATCACTGCTACTTCCTCTGTGGAATACCACGCCTGTTAGAGTGCTGTCAGCCACACGTGTAGCAGAGCTTTACCTGGTGCCCGTCCGCTTCAGGCTGTAGCTCAGGGTCAGATAGCTCCTCGGGGGGATAAGGTACCCCTCTCTGCGGGTTACAGTCGCCGTTGCGCCGCTGCACGGACCCAAAGGCTGCAGCGTCAGCGTGTCCGTACTGCTGGGCGTGTCTCAGGGAGTCCGTCTCCGAGGGGTCCAAAAGTTCCCTGTGATTGGTGGGGTCCGTGTGGAAGGATTCCGATTGGTCCCTGGCGGGATGCCGGTAAGAGGAGTCGGACAGGTCCCTGTGATTGGCCTGGCTCCGGTGGGAAGGGTCCGAGGGTTCCCTCTGATTGGCCTGGCTCCGGTGGGAAGGGTCCGAGGGGTCCCTGTGATTGGCCTGGCTCCGGTGGGAAGTGTCCGAGGGGTCCCTGTGATTGGCCTGGCTCCGGTGGGAGGTGTCAGATGAGCTCCTCTGATAGGCGGGATTGCGGCTGGGCGATGGGGCGTCCCTGTGATTGCTCTTTCGACAGGGGGCAGGGTCCTGTGCGGTGGAGCTGCTTGGGGGAGGGGCTGCGGAGAAGCTCACAGCCGCAGTCTCCTGGTTGAAAGTCAAGGTGCTGCTGCTGTTCTGTCGGGAGAAGACAGGGGAGGAGCCTCCGTATCCTGACTCGTTGGAGGAGTGGCTTCCTATTGAAACGTCTGATTGGCTCCTACGGGGGTTGTATGGCTTCAGGAAGGAGCTGTACACAAAACCCTTTGTGGCTGCGGGGGGAAGAGGAGACAGGCATTAAAAATGTATTCACACACAGAAACACACATAGTGTGTACAGCTGTGTAATAATAATAATAATAATAATATAATAACTTTATTTGTATAGCACCTTTCTAATGCAAGGATACAAGGTGCTTTGACAGGCAAAGGAAAAATGACAAAATATATAACAAACAGAAGAACAAGAACAATAAGTATACAGAAATACAAGATAATAAAAAGAAAGAAGAATAAATAAATAAATAAAATAATACTTTTAAGTAAAAGCTAGTTTATAAAGGTGAGTTTTCAGGTTATTTTTGAAAGTGCATATTGAGTTTGCAGTTCTTAAGTTGAGTGGGAGCTGTGTACAGTGAACAAACATTCTCACTCTCTCCCTCTCTCACACAGGAATGTGCACATACACATTTATACACCTGTGGACACAGACAGACAGGTAGATAAGACACACACACACACACACACACACACACACACACACACACACACACACACACACACACACACACAGCATACGGACAGGTTATAGGGGATGGGGTGGGGGTTTTGTTATAAGACGGAAAGGTTAATGGTGAGGGGGCGGGTGTTTTATTGCAAGACGGACAGGTTAACGGTGAGGGGGGCGGGTGTTTTATTGCAAGACGGACAGGTTAAGGGTGAGGGGGCGGGTGTTTGGTACCTCCATTGTCGATAAGCCAGCGGTTTTGGCTGCCCATGGGGTCCTGCTGCTTGATGATCCCGACCAGATCCCCCTCCAGCATAGACACGTCCAGATCCTGAGCGGCATTATAATTCCTATCCGCCTGGAATAGCTTCTCTGGCCCGTATCGGGCCAACAGCGCCGCCCGCTGGTCATCCGTCTGCATGACATAGTTAGGCTGCAGGGAGAGAGAGAATGGGAGGGAGGGAAAGAGAGGGAGAGGGAAAGGAAGAGAGATGGAGGGAAAGGGAGAGGGAGGAAGGGCAGGAGAAGGCAAAGTAGTAAATTATAATACACTTGGAAAAAACTAAAATTGAGCTCTATAAATGGCTTTTTACTAGGAGTGTATGGGTGTTAAGTGCATATACAGTTCATTAATGACTAGTGGATAGGGGTGTGTGTACAGTAATGAGCGGGGTACAGGGGTATGTGTGCCAAAGTTGAGTTCATATGCGATAATCATTATGGGGCAGGGCTGTGTGTGTGTGTGCGTGTCTATATTGAGTGCATAAGCCATAATGACCAGGGAACAGGGGTGTGTGTGTGTGTGCGTGTGTTCTACGCTCCAGCTCGACCACTTCACTCTGCTGCAGCAGGGCGACTCGCACTTCCTTCCCTCCATGTCAACGGCTCCCGCTCGTCCCGATAGCGGAGCTTTTCCACCCTAGCTCCCCAGTGGTGGAACAAACTCCCCATTCCTCTACGTTCTGGCCAAACACTACGCTGCTTTCCGTCGTGGCCTGAAGACACCCCCTTAACTGACATACCATTTTCATAGTACTTGTTCCCTGTTTTTTGCTTGTTTCCTGTAACTCTTGTTTGATACTGTAGTTTAGAAGGTATAGCTGACTTATCCATAGCTTACTGTGTGTACTATATTCAATGTTCATTATGAGAAGGATGTGCTTTGTCTGATCTGTTTTGTAGTTGCTACAATGACCTTCGGTATGCACTGATTGTACGTCTACCAAATCATTGTAATGTAATAATGATTAGGGGACAGGTGTGTGTGTCTGTACTGAGTGCATAAGCGATAATGACCAGTGGACAGGGGTGTATGTGTGTCTGTACTGAGTGCATAAGCGATAATGACCAGTGGACAGGGGTGTATGTGTGTCTGTACTGAGTGCATAAGCGATAATGACCAGTGGACAGGGGTGTATGTGTGTCTGTACTGAGTGCATAAGCGATAATGAGCAGTGGACAGGGGTGTATGTGTGTCTGTACTGAGTGCATAGGCGATAATGACCAGTGGACAGGGGTGTATGTGTGTCTGTACTGAGTGCATAAGCGATAATGACCAGTGGGGACAGGGGTGTATGTGTGTCTGTACTGAGTGCATAAGCGATAATGACCAGTGGACAGGGGTGTATGTGTGTCTGTACTGAGTGCATAGGCGATAATGACCAGTGGACAGGGGTGTATGTGTGTCTGTACTGAGTGCATAAGCGATAATGACCAGTGGACAGAGGTGTATGTGTGTCTGTACTGAGTGCATAGGCGATAATGACCAGTGGACAGGGGTGTATGTTTGTCTGTACTGAGTGCATAAGCAATAATGACCAGGCGACAAGTGTGTGTGCGTGTGTGTGCGTGTGCATACAGTGACGAACTTTGCGGAGCTAAGGCACCACGCCGCTCACCGGTCCCAGCAGCTGTTTCCTGGAGGTTTGGCGCTCTGTGGTCTTCCTGTCGAAGGGTTTGCGGACAGCGGGCTGGCTCTCAGGGAAGAAGCTGAAGCTCTGCAGCAGCTGCATGACGCGCCCGTGCTCCTCCTGGAACATCGCCACCAGGTTCCCGTCCATCCCCGCCAGGCCCGACAACTGGGGGGGAAACGTTACGACGGCGTTACGGCAACGTTTTAACCAACGTTACCATCAGCACCGCCCACAATCACGATGTTGCAGAAGCATTTAATTCCTGTCACCACTGCAGTCACCACCATTAGCACACAATCTGAACGTTAAGCAATATTTAATCAACGTTACCACCAAAGGCCATAATGTGAGGTCAGTTGCGATTTTAAACACCATCGAAACACAAGATTTAAGGTCATGTTTTGTTTATGTTTTATGCTTTTCATTTTTTTTTTGTTTAATCCTTATATTATGTTTCGGGTCAGTTTGACGTCTCTTAAAAACCAGTTAACCTTATTTTTTCATCTTGACACTCTAAGACTTTCCCTAATTTGTTGAGATTAAATAGTAAAGACGTAATAAGCATAATGCTAAAGTCCTGTACCAACATTGTATACAAAGGTGTTATGTGCGGTCATTTGTTGGGTAGCTGTATGAAATGTAAGAAAATATACAACCTATTACATTTTTTTTTATCTCTGATTTTTTGTGGTGATTCTGGTGGCACTTTCCTATAAAGGTTTTAAACTTCACAAACTTTCACTTACCTCAGGCTCTAAATTGAGATGCTTCATCACAGATTTTTTAAATTTAGAGATAAAAGGGTAGTCAATTGAGAGACACACAGAAGGTGACAGAACGTTTAAAATGTTTTCTATTACAATAGGTTTGTGTCAGTTTAAACTTTTGGGGTCAATCTGACCCAAATATAAAAGGTGTCATAAAATGTCAATGTAATATGAGGGATGAACACTGTTTTCGTCCATGATTCTGACATTGTAAATTTTTTAAATTTCTTTTAAAACAGCGCATGTCCACAGTGACACACACACACACGCACACGCGCACACACGCAAAAACATACTAATTTGTTCCAATGCCTTCCTCTCCATGCCTACCAAACCCCTCCCCCCCTCCCCTTACACCCTCCACACTTGAGTTGTGGCCAACCTGCAGGACGGGCTGCAGCTCCCCCAGAGTGAGCCGGACGAAGTCGCGCTGCGCCTGGGCGAAGCCGCGCACGCAGCCGGTGAACAGCTCCTCGGCCATGCGGTGGAACTTGGGCAGCTCGTCCAGCAGCTGCGCGTTCAGCGCCTCGTAGTTGTTGCGCGCGGCCTGCAGGTCGTCCTGCGTCCGCCGGTCCTTCAGCTTGTCGGCGCGCTCCTTGCAGCTGTCGTAGTCCAGCAGCTTGTCGAAGCGCTTCTGGATCAGCTTGTGGGGCCCGGCGAACATGGACAGCAGCTGCGTCAGCGGGGAGATCACCAGGGCCTCTGTTCTCTCCTTCTGCTCAGAGAGAAGGAGAGAGGGGGGGAATGACAGAGGGAGGGAATAAGGGAGAGAGAGAAAGAGAGATAATAGTATGGCCAGCTTAACATTCTCAGTATCAAAAGACCAACTCTGTAGATCACAATGTGATGTAATCCCTCATTTATCCATTCTCAAGACCTTCAAGTCATAGGCTTTTACTGCACAAACAGTTCGCATTAATAGACCCTACCTAAAATCCAGCATGCTAACTGTGATTGGTTAATGGCAAGCTGCCTTTGACTGGCTAATGGTGCACTGATTGTTGAACAATAACGATCCTTGCGATCGTTAGTGACTCGATCCCTGTGATCGTTAATGACTCGATCCCTGTGATCGTTAATGACTCGATCCCTGTGATCGTTACTGACTCGATCCCTGTGATCGTTAGTGACTCGATCCCTGTGATCGTTAGTGACTCGATCCCTGTGATCGTTAATGACTCGATCCCTGTGGTCGTTAGTGACTCGATCCCTGTGATCGTTACTGACTCGATCCCTGTGATCGTTAGTGACTCGATCCCTGTGATCGTTAGTGACTCGACTCGATAGGACTTTACTTACAAAGTGGGTGAACTGCTTGTCGCTGATGCAGCGGTGTGCCTTCTGGAAGCGTTCTGGGTCCGCCTGGTTCCGGTCTGTATAAATGTCACAGAAGCTGATGGCAGCCAGGACCTTCACTGAGGCAGACTCCTATAGGATGAAATGGGTGTCAATTGCACTGGATAACGAATCAGTATAACTGGACAAGAACTGAGATTATCAAATGAACAGCATCTCCTGTGTCTGGGGGGTCTGGGCACAGGGCCTGGCTAGTGTGGTGAAAGTTTGGCAACTGAAAGAAAAACGGAATGAAAGATGGTGTGAGGGGAATGCTGTCAGGGAGCCAGAGGGAGAGAAAATGAGTGTGTGCGTGTGACAGAGAGAGCGAGAGAGAGAGAGAGAGAGAGTGAGAGAGAGAGCATGTGGTGTCAGAAGAACAGAACGACTGGTTCCATTACCTCAAGAGTCGACACAATGAGCTAACTGTGTTTTTGGCACCTCACATGGACAGCGTTAGAAGTGCTTCCACAGATCTAATTCAGTGTCATTACAGGAGCATCTAAAAATATTTGGCTCCAGCTAGCTCAGCCTCAGTTACTCTCTTTAGATGATTTGTAGAACTGAGAGAGAGATGTGTCAGAGAGGTAGAGTGGTTTGTCAATTTCGTACCCGTATGTGCTGTAGGTAGAGGGAGATGTCTCTGATGAAGGACTTGATGAGTCTCTCCTGGAGCCGGAAACGCTTCTCCGCTTCATCAAACGCCTCATCTTTGATCTGAGGAGGACAGACAGACACTGGCGCTCAGGAGGACATTTTGAAACGTGCTACTTTCGAAATATTTTGTTACTGCAGACGCTCGTGGCAGTTAACAAAAAGGCACCAGCGGTTGCAGGCGTGGCCTACCTGGGGTGAGATGCCGGTCAGTTGTTTGAGGTGGCTGCTGACGCGGTTGGATTTCTTGATGATGGAGTGCATGCTCAGCTTAGAGATTTTCTCCATCAGCGTGTCCTCATCCCCCTTCCTGTACTTCACCACTACAGACAAAGTGGAGCAACCGGGTTACAAAGACACATTTTTACATTTACATTAGAGGCATTTAGCTGACGCTCTTATCCAGAGCGACTTACAATTAGTGCACAAAAAAAAGGCCTAGATTTGTAAATCACCAACACAATTATGTTTGTTTAAGGACACCACAAGGGGTTAAAGAGCACACACAAGCTATCTTAAACAATCATACACACACACAAACTCAAATACACACACACACTCCTTGATACATACACACAAAGACTCAAATATACACAAGAACAGTCAGATCACAGATATACACATACATATACACACACGCGCACAACACACACACACACACACACACACACGCGCACAACAAACACACACACACACACACACACACACACACACAGACAGATAAACAGACTCTCTCCGGCTCTTTCTCTCTCTCACACACACCTAGATCCTTCCGCCTCTTGAACTCGTTGATGTTGACATTGATCTCTTTGACGGACAGGACGGCCTCTGCCAGCTGCTTCCTGTCGTGGTGGGATTCGGGCGTGGCATTGAGTAGCTCCATCAGCAGCAGTGGGTACCGCATCACTCTCTGCACAGGCTTGATCAGGAACGAGCCCAGGTTGATGTAGTTGGTCTTTCCCCTGTGAACACAAAGCCCCCACCCAGTCACTCTCAGCACTATCACAGACACCTCCATGCCAGCAACTGCCAATGCAAGACCAGCTCAGCTTCTCATCTCCACTAAGCAAACAACTAGACTTTTATTCCTTCTTTGCTTTTCTTGTGGGAAAATGTAAATTCCACACAAGCCATTTTCAGGATTTCAATTTGCTTACAAGCATATTTTGGCTTTTTGGTCAAAATTGAATGTTATCGAGTGAACTGATCAAGATGGACTCAGTTTTTGGCACCTGTAGGTCGATATATCTGGAGTTCCGCTCTATGTTCAGAGCCATTGAACAACTAAGTGGTTACCACGCCACAGATGAAAAATGAAAAAGAGAAGGAACATCAAAAATAAAATAATTTGCTTAGCATTACAGCACATGTCAAACTCTAAGAGAAACAGAGGTCCCACAAACCAGAATCCTCCAACAGGCCGACAGTAAGCTTTGCGTAAAAGAGTAAATAGCCAATTAGTGCGAATATGATTTTTTTGTTAGTACAGAACTTCAGATAATTTTTAAACCATTAATTAACTGTTCTTAAAATAGATTATTTTTTCTGTGATATTCCCTGGGAATATGCAGACATTACACAACATAAATCACAAATGTTTACCTGAACTCAAAATTCTAATTATGTTCAAATTACATCTCTACTTTCCACCAGCAGGTGGCACTATGCACCTTTAAGAGTAATAGAGCGACTTATTTCAGGAGCACTCTTCTGATGATGGCCTTTGGAAGAAGAAAATCATACAGAAAACACACCTCCAAAAAACGAGGGACAGCCCGGTAACCTAGAGCACACAAGAGCATGCAAACACAAACACAAGACTGCAAACAGGCTGCGTTAAACGTGGCAGCATGTGAAAGTGGTTGTTAATGAGGAGCCAACATGCAGGCGGGAGCTTCGCATGCAGAAACCCGGGAGACTTACCAGTCGCGATATATCGCCCTGAGAGGGTATGAGAGAGAGAGGGAGAGAGAGAGAAAGAGTGGGAGAAAGATAGGAGGGGGAGAAAGATACAGAAGATGAGAGACAGGGAAAAATAGAAAGAGATGAGAAAAAAAAGGAGGGGAGAAAGAGAGGGGGAATTAAAGCAACTGATCTGCAGGTGCTGACCCTTTAGGACCTGCTCACACAGATTATACCGTTATATTATCATACCAGCTTCTCACACTGTGGGGAAATAAACACCATACAGCTATAGTTACTATCGCAGAGCTTCCCACATTTCTATTCGCGCGCGCACACACACACACACACACACACACACACACACACACACACACACACACACACACACACACACACACACACACACACACACACACACACACACACACACACACACACACACACACACACAGTATGACATGTACTATTATACAAGCTTTTCACATTATAGGGACATTTTTCCACAGATATACATTGTACAGCTGCAGTTGCTATTGTAGTGCTTCTCCCATTGTGACAATATTTATCCAGATACACACTGTACAGCTGTAGTTACTACTGTAGAGCTTCTCACATTGTGGGGACATTTCTCCACAGATATACACACTTCACAGAAAGAGTTCTGTAGACCTCCTCACATTGTGGGGACATTTCTCCACTGATATACACACTTCACAGAAAGAGTTCTGCAGGCCTTCTCACATTGTGGGGACATTTGCACACACATAGATCCTGTGCAGCTATATTTCCTATTATACCAGCTTTTTAGACTGTGGGAATATCATAGCAGACCAGAGCAGTGGAGAAGAAGCTAATCTGTCTCAGCAGATGGAAAGGCCACTGTTTCAACAGGCCTGAATGCAGGTTTAGGAGCATGGCTGCACACTGGCTTGGAGGCACACGGCCAGTTTGCACAGCACGAGCAGCAGGAGGGGAGGGGCTGTTGTTAATAACGCAGCGTCATGGCAACGCGCGCTGCCCTCGACCCACTCTGTAACCACTAGGAGACACCCTTCAAGGGCCGGACATAAATCTTACACTGAAAAGCAAAATAAAACATCTGCTGGTGTTCTTTTCCACTATTTCCCATCTCTTCTCCTCTTTCTATTTCTTCTCTCCTTTTTTCTCTCTCTCATTCCCCTTCTTTCTCTTAATTCAATTCCATGGTGCTTTCCTGGCAGGACAAAGAGTAGTAGTATTGCCAAATCGCATACAAAGCGCATACAATGTGAAGTATAAAATATGTTCGTTCTCGCTCATCTATCTTTGTACAAAAAAGTTAACGTCCCTGGTGACCGCTGCAAAGGCCTCGCAGTGGAGAATAAAAACGTTTTTCAGACCGATTCTCATTCATTTTTCATTTGCTCGTAAAGGGGGCCCTTATCTTCCTAATCCAGGTTTACTATTAATTTATAGAAATTCTATCAGGTCAAGATTAGACCCAGCCAGCTGGGACGTAGCCAGCCTATCTGGGGATGGCAGCAAGAACCACAAGTAGTACAGAGTAGGGATGGGACGATAATTGATGTAACTATATCTCGGTAAAAAACATTAGCGGTTATTTAATCGTCATGAATTTATATTCAGTCATTATTGAAATAACCGGCTGTTGCTCCTTAACATTGGTCAACCGCTTATAAAACTGAAGAAGAGTAATAACCAGCTATGGAAATGGACGACACACTTATTATTCTTTGACACTCAGTAGGCGCAAGGCACAGTGACATAAAAAAGAAGTTTTCATTGTGCCATGGCGGAAGGTGGAGGTCATACATCGTTGCAGCAGCAGATGCGTTAACAAAAATGACGGTGCTTTCAAAATGTGTACATTTATTTAATTTAGCTGCACGTTATTTTGTTGAAAAAATGTATTTACTTCTGAATTCTTATTTTGTTGAAACTAGTTATTGGCATGGCCAAAATTTTTAACATTTTTACATAATGTTTTAGACAAAAACATACTTTAGAAACAGATGTTTTCTGATTGGTATAAATTAGTATTTTTATTTAATTGAAGTTTTAATATTTTACTAAGACTTTCAACGTGTTTCAATATTGTGATAATATTGTACATCGTGAAAATGTTGGCCAAGATAATCATACTATGAAATTTTTATATCGGCACATGCCTAGTACAGAGGTAGTGTTTTGTTTTGGGATGCCTCATCTGCACTGCACTTGTATATATCTAAAACGGACAGATGGAGGAGAGGGATGGAGGCACTGGAGGGCAGGGTGCTGAACAGGCCATCATTTCCTGTCGTCACTGAAACCGGAGGGGAGGTGAAACCGGGCGGGGCGCATTCTTAGGCTGCCTTGCGTTCTTTAACTCTGTCAGAACAAACAGCTGCTCGCCTAACCTGCTGCATCATGCATTCTCATAGGTTTGTCCTTTCATATGAATGTGCGCGAATATGTGAAAAAGAGTGTGTGTGTGTGTGTGTGTGTGTGTGTGTGTGTGTGTGTGTGTGTGTGTGTGTGTGTGTGTGTAGGTATGTGTGCATTTGTGTGAGTGAGAGAATATTCTGGTATGTAAGATATGGCTGTGTGTATGTTGGTCAGCGTAACTGTGTCCAAGCTTCTACCTGCATCCACTCTCTGCCAATCTGAGATTTAGAAAGTGAACCAGCTGTGTCACAGTCACGGAGACCACCATTCTTAACACAGCACAACAGAATCAGGCCTAAAATCCCTGCTTGTGGTACCAGCGGTTCTCAGCAGAGAGCACAAAGAGCTGCTGTGCTGTAGAGGCTGGGCTTCTCTTACTGCCTCCACCTCCACCTGGCCCTGTCCTTCACTCAAGGGCAGCCTCTTCTTACAGACACGCACATATACAGCAATTATATAATTATAATTTAATTCACATTTTATGGTAATAATAATATTTATACCTTCTTGTATCATTGTTTTACTTTCAGTACACTGTTGGTGAGATCGCTTCATTTACTTTACGCCTATGCTGTGCAAATAACTTTTTAAAGCATCCTATGTACAAAAGGTGCTATCCAATGACTGTTGATATTATTATTATATGCTCACATGGGCACATGTGTGGAGACACACATACACACACACACAGACTAGGACATACACATACAAACACACTCTTGCTTGTCACATCCAGGAACAATCTGCTTTAACAAATCTGAACTTTCTTACCACCATGCCCACATCACAAAAAAACCTTGCCAATGCAAACCACATGCTTTACTCTGTTGTCACAACATCAAACCTCTAGTTAGATCAGAAATGCATTCATGCAGCAAACCACGGTTTAACCGCACCTTTACCTTAGTGTCTCCAAGCACTCCAGGATGTGTTTCTGTATGGCGTCGTCCCGCTCGTAGCTCTCCAGCAGAGAAATGGCGTCATCGTGATTCTGACAATAGATCTTATACACTTCCTCCAGCTCTGCTTTGTAGTCTAGGAAAACGTTTCCTGTGAAATGAAAAATAAATAAATAAAATATCCCTTTAGGACAATAAGAGAATTGAAACATGTGAAAAAGGAGACATTCATAACCAATGTTTATTAATGTTTCTTCTGCAAAAAACAGGCGGCTTTTTGTACGGCAAGCACAAAAACCAGGAAATAGTTTAGGATGTATGCAAAAAAACAACCAGATGCAGAAATATCATAGTAACCTCTGTGCTTTATTAAGACCCACAGCAATCGGGAATCTTAGTTACGTCCTCTGAGCTGTTATTTAGTTTTCACTGTAAATTCTGAGTAAGGTGTGCCTTACTGGGTTTAATCTATAGCTGCAGAGGGTTCATTTATCACTTTATCACATAAAGACTGGCTCTGGCCACAGTTTGGCATGTCATTATAGTGTGTAATCAACAGAGGAAATAAATAGGTTTATTTCCTCTTC
Source organism: Synaphobranchus kaupii (assembly GCA_029718625.1). NCBI lineage: Eukaryota > Metazoa > Chordata > Actinopteri > Anguilliformes > Synaphobranchidae > Synaphobranchus > Synaphobranchus kaupii. The sequence goes on from CM056379.1 coordinate 88,988,130, forward strand.
TAAGTCATTTTCTGAGTTAGGAGTACTGGGTTTTTCCTCTTTTAAAGCTGCACAAGTTTAAGTGTTTGTTCTGCATCTTCCGAAACAGCCAGCGGTCAGTTTGGCTGTCACCACAGTAGAACCCTGATGCGCCACCCTTTAATTAAGCCCTTTGTGACATCATTACCTGACCGCATTGGGATATACTGAGGTTATTTCACTCCGCCCCTTCCCATTGAAAACATTCTATTTGAAACACATGCACACTTTCCCTGGCAGCGGGTCTTCCGTGTACAAACCTATGGAGTCCGTGTCAAGCAAGCTTTTGTGCAGCCTTCTAGAGAGATCGATCACTGCGTTTATGTTGCCGAAGAGGCCTTCAAAATCCATGTTCTGCACCTTTAAAGAAACATTTAAAAAAAAAGAATCAACAAAGTGTATGTCACGCAACTCACAACTGTTTCTTTCTGTGTTTGGTTTCACCAGCACCAGAGGAGCTGTACTGAAGTACTCAAGGAGCGGTACCAGCTGATGAGTACTGCAGTATCACTACAAACACAAAGCGTGTTATACTTGATACAGTTATTTTACACCAAGAGTAGGAGCTTTATACCCAATACCGGAGTTATACCCGAGTAGGTGAGTTACACCTAATACAGGTGTGCTATAGGGCTGTCACTTTTTTGTTCAATAATTTAACTGGAAAAAAAAATCTCAGAAATTCTTTTTATTTTAAATGTATAATTAAGGGTTTAAATCCCATTGCTTAGGCCAAATAAGAAGCCCAGTCTTCGCTCATCTGTGTTGCGCTTAAGGTAATGCTCAATATCAAAGAGTCCGAAAAACAACAAGCCATGTTATTGTTTCGGCTAGAGGGCAGCCTAAATAAAGTTCATTTGTGGGTCATGCTATCCACATAGCCTGTAGGCTATAGATTCAAAATGGAAAAATAGTAACATCTCAGGAGTGCCATTATGGGTTCTATTCCATTGGAGACAAAATAATAATAATAAAAAAAGTCCCCTGCAAGGTATGCAAGAGGCAACTGCCCTACTAACCCTCCAAAAGCTGACACTTTTTTCTCCTCCAAAAGGAAAACTTCAGCATACTTTTGTCATTATTTCTTAGTTATAGATGAATGCATTTATTCTATTTAGCTACATGTTTAATGGGAAATTAAAATATACATTTAGGCAACATTTTAACATTTTAAATTTTGATGGTAGAACATTCAAATAAATTTGAACAAATTCCTCTATTATGAAATTTTCAGGAAGAGTGACAGCCCTAGTGGACTATAGCTGATACAGGTAGAGAAAATGTGTTAAAACTGATACAGAGCCTTCAAAAATTAATTCTGTGATTCAGGAGAGTTACAGTTGTGAGGGGAGAGCGACAGGTGTGTGTGTGTGTGTGTGTGTGTGTGGTAGGGGTGAGACAAGTGTATAGTACCGGTTTCCTCTGCAAGGGCAGGATGATCTCCTTCACACACATATGCAGGTCTTTGATGTAATCCTTCTCTGTCTGCAGGAGCTCCTCAATGACCTTTGACCTCTTCTCCATCATCCTCTGCTCAGGGTCTTCTGTGGTCGCCGTGGAGACTGGGGCAGACTCTAACGCAGACTCTATGGACTTCGGCTGCGCAGGCAGGAGGGTCATCTCTGAGAGGAGAGAACGCAAAAGAGAGAGAGGGGTCAGGACTACGCAGACAGGAGAGGGCGTGGACCGTGAATCCCATCCGCTAAATCAGTCTTTCATCCAAGAGATCAACAGCGGGCTCCTCAGAGGGGCAGTTTAAATTCCTGTTGAGTTTATAGGCTGAGGTTTGGAGAACACTCTCTCCTCTTCCTTGGCATCGATTTGTAGGCGTAACTTTTCTTTGGCGTGGACTTGTAGATGTAGCTTTTCACTCACGCGTTGGTGAATCCTTACAATGGGCTACAAACTCAGCCTTTGTTCCTGCTTCAGTGGTGTATAACAGTGCTCACTGAAACCGAAAGAGACGCCCAGAGAGGAGACAGAGGAGGGAGGGCTGCTTTTTGGGGTGACAAGCAGGGCTGGAGTTTGGCCATCGGTGGCCTAGGCTGGATCCTGATATGCAGATGACTGCGCTCGGCCTACGCCTATGGCAGGAGCCTTTACTGACTGAGCTGCTTGACAGCCTACAGTGGTTAAAGAGAACTTTAGAGACTATGCTGCTAATACCATTAAACCGCGTTCAATCAGGAGAGTGTATGCGCAGGAGATCAAATGGATTGGGCTGAGTTTACACAAAGATCAGGGGGCGTCAGTAAGTAAAGCACTGATTTAGGCAACGTCTAAAAAATATTATTAGCAGCTTATCAATATATTTGCTTAAACAATCCAAAACGTTGGGTGTTGAGAGGGATCAACTCCCTCTCAGCCCCATTTGGCAACTTGCATCTTATCAGTTCTGGTTGGAATTAGAATGCATGCACTCCACACTGCTATCAGGCCCTAAATTCCAGTTATTTTTTCAGCAGATAATCAGTTCAAGGGTAAATGTTAGCATTTTATTACCATTATACATAAAGCTTCTGATACCAGCTAGAGATATACTACAAACAGGGCATTAAATTACCTTTTTCACCTACTGGCTTGAGGTTTCTAAAAATCATGCGCCATTTTTAACATTTTACCAGCCACATTAACTTTTGCAATATAACACAACCTGGTTGGTTACCTACCAAAGTGGCTGCTAGAGTAGATCTTATCAGCCACAATCAAAATTTTACCAGCAGTTGGCTGGTGGTGGGTGTTAATTCCACACCCTGGGCCTGGCTAGAAACAAAAAGCAATAGTATATTAGGGACAAGTGACCACTGCTCCATGCTAACCACTGCTCCACACTGACCGCTTCTCCACGCTAGCCACGACTCCAGGCTAACCATTGCTCGATGCTAACTACTGTTCCAGACTGACCACTACTCCCCACTGACCACTGCAGCCTATTTTACAGAATACACACTTCATTATTCCTTTGTTCTTTCCACAATCAGACCATGTCTGAGGCTCAGGATTTTGATGAACATATTTGAGAAAAAATAAACAAATGAATCAAATTTAAACAACACAACAAAACCAATGTATAGGTATAAAATAAAAAATAATGAATTAATTAAAAAGCAATTACACTTGTAATTACTTTCCTATATTAGATTTTATAGAAAATAGTCAAACATTCATGTGTTTATAATCATGCGTGTACATACAGTAGGTCAACTGGAGATTGTATGTATACATGTATGTAACAGGTATATACGCGGATCATTCGAAGCTTTCCTGTTCCACGAGAAGCCATATGGTAAAAGATGACATCACAGCTGTCTAAATCCGTATTGCAGCTGAATCGCAGAAAAGCACAGCTTTCAGATTAACCACTAAATACTACGATTGCAGTCCTGCAGGAAATCTCCTATCATGCATTATAATACAGACCTACTATGAGCAAGACTCCTCAGAAACCTGGATATCACTCTGAGGTTTAGAGAGAAGCCCCTGTATCTATTCCTCTCTGTACATCTGTCAACTGTCAACGTTCGCCTGTCCTGTCTGTTTCTCACACGTCTCCTCCTCCCCCCCCCCTGTTTTCCAGTCTCTCTTTCGCTCCCCCCACTCCCTCTCTCTCTGAGTTTAATTCAAAAATGGATATATTCCCATCTGTGGTGGTTGAGATATTCTCTTTCTCTCTCTTTCTCTGTCTGTCTCTCTCTCGCTCAACTAAAATTCAGTAACAGGTGTGGTTCTCTCCATAGTGGTTAAAATGTAGATTAGTGGCTCCAGCTGCCCTCTCTGCTCTGGCTGTAAGGGGCCTGTCTGATACTCCACCCCCGGGTAATCCCAGGCTCCCCTGCACGTGAGCTCTGTTCACCTGAACTCTGAACTCACCTGTTGCATGCTGCCCCTCCCCTCCATGGGTCAGTGAGATGTGAGTGCTTCTGTAGTGTCTACACTGAACTAGGGTTACTGGCATTCAGATTCCAAACATACACTTTCCTATCCTCCACCATCCCAGCATTCCTCTCCCAATATTCCACTATGCCAGAGCATCTCCTCCAATATGGAAGCATATCCGCGCCAAAATTCAAATGAAAATGCAAATCGCCGATTGCATTTCGTTTACATTCGATGTGCGCAAAAACCATGACATAATTCAAATGAAAATGCAAAAGGTCACTTTGCATTTTCATTTTCAAGTTAATGTACGCACTTTTTCTGACAATTTGAAAATGTTAATGCAAATCCATTATACATTTCATTTTCATCGCTCTCTACGACACAACCCTGCCATAATTTAAATGAAAATGAAAAACCGCATTTGAATTAGCAATTTCTAATTGTAATCGCATGATCCATGACAAAAAGGAAATGATAATTCAATTCGCATTTAACATTACATGTTCATGCTTTTGCGGCACAAGAGTGACACAATTCAAATGCAATCCGTTTGCATTTTCATTTCCGAAAAGACCCTGCCAAAAATCCATTTCGAAATGGCAAACTGTCAAAGCTGCCCATCAAGGCGGGGCCTCGAAGAAAGGGGCGTTACAGGGGACTGTTCAAACCACTGAACATAATGGTTGCTTGTCTGTGATTTCGGTCGTCAGGCAGTTACCAGGCTAGATAGCGACATTTCCTTGTTCTCTGTGTTTGGGTATTATAGGCGAAATGATCGGAATTAAAAAGGAAACGAGGTAGCCTAAAAGTTACGACTAGCCATAGCCAGCCCAATGTTAGCTAACTAAATTAATTTCACAATTTAGCCTGCTTTCGTTAATCTGGTGTGGAAACTAGCCGATAGCCTAATGTTACGGGTTTCCGTGGCCAAAACCAGCCGGCTATTCATGGCAGGCTGTGCCTGAAGTATGGCTTTGTGAGTAGGGAGATCAAAATCGGTTGTGTCATATATCTAAAATCTTTGGTTGTGCCCGCCGGGGTCGTTTCCCCAGTGTTTTCACCACATAACTATATACGAACGTGGTTTTTTCACCAAATAAAAAAATAAGCTGTCATTCAGTCTTTTATTGCCATCTGCTGGGTAAAGACATGAATGACAGTCCATACTACACAACATAGCCTATGCGGAATAGGCCTAATTACACAATTTTATATTTTTATTTAATTAGCCTAGATTCCATACGCTACACCATACAAAATCCACCGTTTTTGGTAGCTAGGCTGCAGGCTCAAGCTGTGTCACGTAACGTTACAGATCGCTGTCTCAGGCTTTCTGTGGACTAAGTTACCTTTGCTCTGCACATAGCCTAAGGGTAAGGCTATCTAAAAGAAAACAATAATTAATAGAAATCGTGATGGAAATGCCCACGGTGAAAAGGGTAGCACATTTTTTCAGGCATAGCCTGTCATGAATAGCCGGCTGGTTTTGGCCACGGAAACCCGTAACATTAGGCTATCGGCTAGTTTCCACACCAGATTAACGAAAGCAGGCTAAATTGTGAAATTAATTTAGTTAACATTGGGCTGGCTATGGCTAGTTGTAACTTTTAGGCTACCTCGTTTCCTTTTTAATTCCGATCATTTCGCCTATAATCCCCAAACACAGAGAACAAGGAAATGTCGCTATCTAGCCTGGTAACTGCCTGACGACCGAAATCACAGACAACCATTATGTTCAGTGGTTTGAACAGTCCCCTGTAACGCCCCTTTCTTCGAGGCCCCGCCTTGATGGGCAGCTTTGACAGTTTGCCATTTCGAAATGGATTTTTGGCAGGGTCTTTTCGGAAATGAAAATGCAAACGGATTGCATTTGAATTGTGTCACTCTTGTGCCGCAAAAGCATGAACATGTAATGTTAAATGCGAATTGAATTATCATTTCCTTTTTGTCATGGATCATGCGATTACAATAAGAAATTGCTAATTCAAATGCGGTTTTTCATTTTCATTTAAATTATGGCAGGGTTGTGTCGTAGAGAGCGATGAAAATGAAATGTATAATGGATTTGCATTAACATTTTCAAATTGTCAGAAAAAGTGCGTACATTAACTTGAAAATGAAAATGCAAAGTGACCTTTTGCATTTTCATTTGAATTATGTCATGGTTTTTGCGCACATCGAATGTAAACGAAATGCAATCGGCGATTTGCATTTTCATTTGAATTTTGGCGCGGATATGCTTCCATACTCCAATACTATCCCAATCAGTAATTAACCTTTGGGAAAACAAAGCAACCCTTATTTGACCATCTCCTTGGTTTAGTTTGGCTCTGTACTGCAATGTTGATTGTATGTCGCTGTGCCTGGCACTACAATGAATTCCCGGCGGACTGACAGAGGAAACACAATGGCTTAATTTATGTCAATTTATGGTAATATATGTTAATTTTATGGGGCTGTATGTTAAAGAGAACCATCACAACAGCAGGATCACACGACGACCCTTCCTGCTTTGTTCCAGGCAAGTTTCCAAAACAACGCTCAGATCTGACCTGCACACTGAAGGTTCTCCTGCTGTGTGACGGACTGACCTGACAAATACATACATCATTTACGTCGTCAAATCTGATGGCATGAAAAGTGCTAAATGTTTAAGTTTATTTATTTAGTATATTTCTGCAAAAATGTTTTAAAGAAATAGTTCTTGTGCCAGTGTACAATACAATAAAAAAAAAGAAGAAAACACCCTGTATGGCTGTGGGAAGAATAAATACCTGTACAATATGCAACGTACCTGCTCATTTCCAAATACATACTTGAAACTCACACACTCTCAATCCCTGGAATGTGCTAGGCAATGAAACCCACACTCTATCAATTCCTGGAATGTATTACATACTGAAACCTACCCTTTCAATTCCTGTAATACGATAAAGACTGAAACTCACTCTTTCAATTAACAGAATGCTTTAAGAAACAAAGCCCACACTCTCAAAATTTCTGCAGAGCTGAGAAGTCCTCCGCTGCTCCAAGAGAGTTGAAAGCATGCGGAATTCCCCTCCTCAACCACCTCTACACATGCTCTACATCACACACTTAAACATGCATTAAACTACTATTAAACAGCCCATCCCTACCCTTCCCCCATCTCCAACCCACTCCCCTCTCTACCTTATCCCCCTATTCACTCATTCACCATTAACACTTTCCACTTCCCATTCAAACCTCTCTCCACCTTCCCCATCTCCAATTATCCTACTCTGTACTTATCCCTCGCTCTCTACCTCTTCACACATCCTCCCATTCCCTTCACTTGTTCCCCTATACTCATGCACCTCTTCACTTATCCCCCTGTCCATGTTTTCTGTCTTTATTATTCAGATGAGATGATTGACATAATACAGTACCTGTCAGAAATTGTGCGTGCAGACAATCCATCACAGCAACTCAGGACTGAACATCACTTACAGCCTAATCAGACCTGAGGCCCTGGTCATATACCAAAAGGCCCTGTAGTCTCACCAGAACAGCCCTATCCATATACCAATAGGCCCTGTAGTCTCGCAAGAACAGTCCTTTCCAGATACCAACAGGCCCAGTATTCTCACCAAAACAGCGCTATCCAAATACCAACAGCTGCCAGAACAGCCCTAACCATAGCCCTAACCATCTCACGAGAATAGCCCTAACTATAATATACAATTGAAGTCAGAAGTTTACATACACTTAGGTTGAAGTCATTAAAACTAATTTTTAACCACTCCAGAGATTTCATGTTAGCAAACTATAGTGTTGGCAAGTCAGTTAGTCTACTTTGTGAAAGACCTTACTTTTTGTAGAAATGTCCTCTGGTCTAATGAAACAAAAATTGAACCGTTTGGCCATAATGACCATCGTTATGTTTGGAGGAAAAAGGGTGAGGCTTGCAAGCCGAAAGAACACCATCCCAACCGTGAAGCACGAGGGTGGCAGCATCATGTTGTGGGGGTGCTTTGCTGCAGGAGGGACTGGGGCACTTCATAAAATAGATGGCATCATGAGGAAGGAAAATTATGTGGATATATTGAAGCAACATCTCAATACATCAGCAAGGAAGTTAAAGCTTGGTCACAAATGGCTCTTCCAAATGGACAATGACCCAAAGCATACTCCCAAAGTTGTGGCAAAATGGCTTAAGGACAACAAAGTCAAGGTATTGGAGTGGCCATCACAAAGTCCTGACCTCAATCCAAAATTTGTGGGCAGAACTGAAAAAGTGTGTGCGAGCAAGGAGGCCTACAAACCTGACTCAGTTACACCAGTTCTGTCAGGAGGAATGGGCCAAAATTGCAGCGTATTGTGAAAAGCTTGTGGAAGGCTACCTGAAACGTTTGACCCAAGTTAAACAATTTAAAGGCAATGCTACCAAATACTAACAGAGTGTATGTAGACCCACTGGGAATGTGATGAAAGAAATAAAAACATTCTCTCTACTATTATTTTGACATTTCACATTCTTAAAATAAAGTTGTGATCCTAACTGACCTATGTTTATGAGGATTAAATGCCAGGAATTGTGAAAAACTGAGTTTAAATGGATTTGGCTAATGTGTATGTAAACTTTCGACTTCAACTGTACCAATACCATAGTCTCGCAAGAACAGCCCTATCCATATAACAACAGGCCCTGTAGTCTAACAAGAACAGCCCTATCCATGTATGAACAGGCCCTATAGTCCCACCAGTACAGCCTAATCCATATACCAACAGGCACTATAGTCTCGCAAGAACAGCCCTATCCATACGAACAGGCCCTGTAGTTTCACCTGAACATGACTTTGGACAGCTGAAATGTCTGGCCAGATTTAAACCAGTAGTGAGCCCGGAATGGGTGATCCCACTTTAAAATTTAAGGCTAGCAGTCAGCATCCAATTGCCCCTGGTGGAGCCACGCTCTGTTCGGGAGACCAGCCCGGCCCGAGTCCCTGAGGGCCCAGGAACGCAGTGCCATATCTGCGGCACAGTCCATCTAACGGGTAAATACATAATCCCACGGCGGCACAAAGGACCCTGTATCGCTGCGGACAGTTGGCGGAAGTAATTGGTTGTGGCATTGTTAGTCTTCTTAAATAGACCAGTGTGCGATGGGGGGCTCGAGCAGGCCCCCATAATTTTCCAGAGCGAGGACAGACGAGGGTTTTGCGGGCGGGCGAGAGGCGATGACCCGGTTTGCACGGATTCGTGAGCATAACTTCCAAAGAATGCGTCCATTCTGTCTGTGTATTTCATCCTTTCCGGTCTGCCCTCCACGTGACCAGGCCATCCCACACTGCATACTCTCAGACATCAACCGCGACAACAAAGTGTCTCATACAACTGTCCCACTAACAACCTCATGCACTTTAGAGCCACAGGCGACCTCTCGGCCTAAAGCCACATTTGACTGAATGTCAATTCGACTGGACTGCGCGATGATAATGTCACAGAGCGTGCGCTAAGGAACACGAGAAGACCAACCGAAAAGTAACACTTTTCAAACCGGTCCAAACCGGTCAAAAGGCACACTCAGTTGATAGAAATTATAGTGCCCTGAACAAAACCCCTTGGATTCACATATGCAAACTAATTAAAAATGTTGAAGGTCACACCTCTGCCAGCTAACTTTAAAAGACAAAAGAAACACCCCTTCTTTGAGTCTTCAGATAAGGACACACTGTCAGTGATGAATACATTTCTTAAATTATTTCACAAGTGGATAACAATCATTAGGTGAAACCACACCAGTTTCACTCTACAGTGCTGCGTACTTTCTATTTAAAGACATCAGAACACACTCCCTGTTACAGCAGCAACAATCTTGATATGGACTTGTGTAGCCGTTAACAAATATTGGCATCAGACACTGGCATCACCATTAATGTGTTCACCATATTCGGTGTAAATTAGGACTTTCTGTTGCTCAAAACTCCTAATTGTGTAACAATCCAAACCTCGATACTAAGAGCTTTCAAGTTCACGCTTCACAAATCACTCACAGTTGGTTTTGAGAAAGCTTCAGCGCCATCAAGCACTCAGCAAACCCCAACATGACAGCTAATGCAGTCGATAAGATTCTGGCCTCCTGCTAACATAGACATTAAGTGCACCTGTACATCCTGAAAATGTACACATTAAGAAGTTAACTTCCTAAAAACATGCATTATCAGCTCCTCTGCATCTTAAAAACACCGGTTTGAGCACTTTTTTTTTAACCAGTAGTTAGGCAATGGATAGGTTGATAAGGGAACGGTGCAACGTCAAATGTGCCGCTTTCAAATTCAACGCATTCCCAAATTAAAATGAAGCTTTGAAATTGAGCCTCTGAAAAGCTGTTTTCAACAAACAGAAACACAGCAAGAGACTCGATCCCCCTCACAAGAAAGACACTTAAGAGCGTGTGGAGAGTCTGGACTAGCTTCCTTTCACCCACCTGAACACAGACACACACTCACTCAGCTCTACAAGATTCCACAGGGAACAGGAGTGGAGTCCATTCTCCTTGCTGTGCCGAAAGTGCCGTCTGGTGAAGGTGGGAAAGGTCTGTGCGGCTCTCTGCCACGCTGCCTCCCCATTGAAGCCACATTCTTCTCGACAGAAACCCCACTCTGCCCCCCCCTCCAACCCCATTAACATCTGAATGGCTGGGAACGACCAAGATTACACACAACTGAGTGAGCCACAAGAGGCGGTTTACGCTAAAGCCTGGAGCCAGATACACTCTCTCTCATATACTCACTCACAAGCTACATATACGTATGCAAACATACCACTTTCTCTCTCTCTCTCTGTCCGTCTGTATGTCTGTATGTCTCTCTCTCACTCACTCACTCACTCACTCACTCACTCACTCACTCACTCACTCACTCACTCACTCACTCACTCACTCACTCACTCACTCACTCACACACACACACACACACACACACTCACTCACTCACACACACACACACACACACACACACACACACACACACACACACACACACACAGAGCATATATGCAAACACCTCCCTCATGCGCACACAGACACACACACACACACACACACACAGAACTACACACATATACAAAAACATACACCTGCATAGTCACACAGAAACATACTCACAATTACTAACATGGACAGATAAGGATACACACAAAAATCCATATTGACACATGCTCACAAAAACTTAGCATGGCACGATCTGGAGGTGGACTCTTCCTCATTAACACATTAAATTATCACAGAATTAAACTCACACTTGCATCCGTTTAGATTCCGTGTAAGTCCAGGGCCGAATCCAGATCCAGGTTTTGGCCTTGGCAACCCCTTGTTTTTAGACAAACCCGTCCACTGTTTGGAACTCCTCCACCCCGACACCCCCCTCAACCCCAAAATTCCATGGTGATGTTGAGGATCTCTCATATAGACGCATCACATCACATAGCCATACGCTGCCTGGTGTCTGTATGTGTTTCCACAGAAACCAGGTAATTTCCAGAAAAAGGTCACTTGAATAAAGGTGAGTTCTGTATTCACTGAGTTACACTGGACATTATATAGTTTCTAAATACAAGATAAAACCAGGTTTACAGAGAAGAGCAAGACAAAACTTGCATGCATGGATGCATGCATGCATTTTAAATGCAGCCAAATTATGCATGTATGTGTATGTATGCATATATTTATGTATGTACGTACACACACACACACACACACAATACTTCCACTTAATTGTGATTCTGTGTAAATTCAACATTTATTCCAAAATGAACACAAAGTATTTTTGGTGGGGACACTGCTTCCAGACAAAATTTCAGCTTTCCAAAAGTGTGATTACAAATATGAGCGATTTGTGGCTGATACATGGCCTTTAAAGCCAAAACAAAACACAAGAGGTCCAATCCCTCGGGACAGAAAGGAGGTGAACTGCGCAAAGTTCACGGCAGTCCAGCTGCCAGTTGCCGCGGCAACGCTCATAAGCTCTGGTGTCTAATAACACGCCCCAGTTCCGAAGGGGAGGGGCTGTGCAGCCTTATGCGGCTCTCGTCGCAACTCCACTTCCACCGTGACACCAAAAAAATGCACACAGCTGTTTCTACATCAGGTGAAACTGCCCTGGGTTAAGTGTGACGTAGACGTAGAGGCAATAACTGCATATGACAAATCCGCCTCAAGCAACCAAGAACAAAAACTTAAAGTTAAAAAAATACATTCCGAATTTTTCTTTTGTGTTGATTATTTTCAAAAAATGCCCCCCATTTGTAAACATGAGCCTGTGGAAGAGCAAGAGAATATTAAATTGTTAGTGTACTCTATTCCAAAACTATCTTCTTTTCATATGGCAAGCTGTAATTTCTTACAGCAGGCACAGGAGAAAGAAAAAGTAAAACTTAAATCTGCACAATAATACCTCCACATATTATCCTGTTTGTGACTCCTACGGTTCAGAAGGACAAGAGGTCAAATTCCACGTCTCCCTTGGAACCAACCCAAACTCAGAGCCTTGTTTGATTATGACCAAGCAATCCTATTCGTCAGAGCCCTATTTGCTTTTGGCTAAGCCATCCTATTCATCGTAGACCCGTTTGCTTCTGGGACTATTCCAAAAGGTATCCTCCTCACAGGGCTCTCCTACCCATGTCTAACCAAACGGTTACCATTCTGCAGTCACCAATCAATCCCTATCCCTTTAAAAACGTCAGCAACAGCAGTGTGGTGCAATGTTGTGTCAGCCAGGGAATTGTGTTCTGTACTCATGTAGTGCAGGTGGAAATACTGTTGTTTCACACATTTCCCACACGGTTAGGGTCTGCTGTGGACAGGAAATAGTGTTATACACTGCAGCGCTGTGGACAGGAAGTAGTGGTGAACTACTGCAGTGTAACGGACAGAAAGTAGAGCCATATGCTACAATGTGGTTGACAGTTAGTGACGCGGTTCACTAAATACTGTGGACTGGAAGCTGCGTGACACTGTAGTCCAGTGGATAGGAATTAGTGGTGATAGACGGCAGTTCCCTCTGGATATCTGACAGTCGAAGGTCCGGACAAACTCAAACGTATGTGCTATAATAAAACTTCCACAGCAATAAAACATGAGCAGCGATGTTGTTTTCACTCTCGGCTTGGTCTTCATCGCACCTGAGAACAGGAAAAGGTGGTTCCCCTTGCCGCGTGAGTGGGTGTGTCCCCATGGCGCCCCTTTAGGGAGGAAGCGTATTTCTGTCTGGTCTTTCGGTTTAATGGGGACGAGTTCCCACGAGAGAGAAAGAGAGAGCAAAAGAGAGACCCCCATCCTACAAGTCCACCCCAAACCAGACTCTATTCGCACTGTACTAACTCTACCAGATAGCTCAATAGTGGTATTTTTCCACACCTTGACTAACCCACACGGGCGTTTCTTTGCTACTATGGTCACGTTACACTGCAGCAATGTTGCAAAACAAATAAATCACTATAGCTGATAAAACACAATGTCAGCCGCTTAATCTTAAAGCTATTGCATTATTCATTTCATGAAAACTGATACAAGCGTTTACAGTTCTAAAACATGTTTACTCTTCATGGACTTCTTTTCACAAGATATTAAACTTTTTTTCTGAGATTTTTTTTGAAACGATTCTCCCGAAGTCAGAATGACAAGTGAATTCATACAGGACTCACTATGGCCAAGGGGAGGGCAAATACATGTACAGCCCCAGGGGACATCAGAGAAACTAGTCCCATGAAAATGGCGCTTTAGCTTGTAACAATGGCTCCCGATTCCCAACCCTTTCCTCATTCTTACCTGTTTTATGAACACTGGCATGGAAACGCCTCTCCGCAACCTGTCTTTCTTTACAGGTGATCAGATCGAGCTCCTTACTCTATTGTTGGTGAAGTTGTATTGCTGTTCAGGCATTTGTGGAAAGAGGGGTTTGTATTTCAGAATATTTCAGTGCACTGTAATTACTGTAATGCTGCCACAGCGGTTTACCTGCAGACCACAGGGACAAAGGCACTGGCATATTTCTCTGACAAAAGGTAATACAGGATTAGGTCCACTCAGGGACTCCCCCCCTATATTTTTTTAATTTGACACCCAACCCAGGGCTGTATTCAATTCCCATCCACCCAATCTGGAATGTCCAACTGTCTACAATCGCAGCCGCGAACCACCCTGAAAGTCGGGAGAGCTGGGACAGCCACGGCTCTCCTCCGAAACACGTGCCGTCCTACAGCTGCTTCTTTTGGCGTGGCAGACCGGAGCTAAGCCCTCACAGAGCGGTGTCGGAGGAGGGACCTTTCATACGCGGCTTTGACATCCAGTCTTACGAGCGCCCTTATGGGCCAGTGGGTGGACCACTGTCCAACTGAACCCTTCAGTACCCTGGGCGACACAGGCAGCAATTGTGCGTCACCCTATGGATCGACTGGCCAGCCGGCACTGGCACGGTCCGGATTCGATTTCAGACCATGAGGTTTATCCATGAACCACAAAGTGGTGCCTTAACCGAATGAGCCATCCAGCAGCTCCTTTTTAACACTGAGCTACAGGAAAGGTAGCATTTAACCACCTGTGCCCTCCAGGATGCAGGCGATAGCACTGGGGGGAGAGGGGAAAGTAGCAGGTTATGGGTCTGATCCTGAGTGTGGCATAGCTTGTGTGTACAGTACAATATACATCAGTGGACCCCAACCCTGTTCCTGGAGATCTACTGTCCTATATATTTTCATTTCAACCATAATTCTGCACACCTGATTCTACTGATTAGCAGCTCAACAAGATCTCTATCCGTCAAATTAGCTTTTACAATATAACACAACCTGGTTGGTTACCAGCCAAAGTGGCTGCTAGAGTAAAGATTTTACCAGCCGCAATCAATTTTACCAGCATTTGGCTGGTGGCTGGTGTTAATTTCACACCCTGGTTGGGGACCACTGATATACATAATTCCATTGATAAGAGAGGCCACAGTGCCCTGCGTTGTGACACCGCACTAATTACAATCCACCCCAACACCTAGCGGAGGAATCTGCACAAATATTGTTTGAACGCATATGCAGAATGCCATCTCTTAAAATAGAAACACTCTTTGCACTTCCTTAACAGGCTCATTTATTTGGGTACGGTAAAACATAACAAGGCATCGGACAGACCCCCTGTACAAACGTAATTGGTCCTTGGTGCTCATTTTAGCGGAAAAAAAAAGAGACAACTCAAAGACGGACGCCGTTTCAGAAACTTTTTAAAAAGTAGATATAATAAAAGTATACAATCAGCACTCCATCCTTGACTAATGGTAGTGACAAATTTTTAAACTTTCCTTTCCAAAGGTCTTTCGCAGACCATGTAAGAGACATCCAAACACAGGAAGCGTGGAAAAGAACAGCAGCGGACGTCAGTGGGTGGATTCTCCAGACAGACTACAGACTTCCTGCATTATTTTCTCTTAAAGCTTAAGAAAGCAGCTGTGGACATAATTCCAGCAGCTCCTTGAGGAGGGATGACATATGCTTGTGTTAAAGTGTGTGTGTGTGTGTGTGTGTGTGTGTGTGTGTGTGTCCACATGCATGTATGTATATGTTTATACGTACGTGCATGTGTGGTGTGTAAGCATATGTGTACGTGTGTGTGTGAGAGAGAGAGAGAGAGAGAGAGAGAGTGTGTGTGTGTCTGAAATACGTGCGTGTTTCTGACCTACATTACTTGGTTAATCCCTCCTCAGCCCCAGTCCTGAGGCTTTTGTCTGGCTCTGCTCTTTAATCCGCCCTCTGCACTAGGACCGCAAGATTACTACAACTTGCTCCTTATTTCTCACACACACACACACACACACACACACACACACACACACACACACACACACACACACACACACACACACACACACACACGAACACAGCAACATAGCCATCATCGCACGCTTGCTCGCACACAGGCACAGACACACGCACATACACACACAAACACACACACGCATGCACGCACACATACACACTGCTCGAAGTCACACATTCAAAGTCCCTGTACTGACTGCACAATAAATGTTGCAGCAGATTACAAGGACGTTGGCTGTGGGCAACGATCAGTGCGAGATGACTGTGTGCCACATTAAGAAAATGTGGGACGGGATTGTGAGGACACCATTGGACTGGAACACAAAAATTTTCACGTCAAGCTCCTTTCGTTGGGTTATTGCTGTCAGCACTTTTAAAATCGTAAAGGTACATTGTTTTTTGCTAGTACCTTTTCACTATGTCATTAACCCCCCATTCCCAGTACTTTCCTTCAACACATTGTTTTGCTTGCCTGCGGCCCACCAAGCCAACGCAGGTGTATCTTTCCCAGGTGGAGAAAATGGAAAGAACATCTGAGCTTCAAACCAGCAGATAGCTGGCTTTTCTGTGGTTGGATCAGCCATGGAATCTGTTGCTATGGCTAGCCATCTAGACTGGCTGTTGTGCAGACTTCTAATCAATTTCGAAAAATGAAAAATTAGCTTGCTCACTAATAGTTAATCTCTAGCATTGAAGTTCTCTTTGTGGTTTCCCTTGGGGTTTTCCCCAATCTTGTTCTGGTTGTGCACACGCAAACACACACAGAACATCAGTGTGCATCATAGAATTGGATCTGTTGATGTTTGACAGGATGAAAAAAATGTCCTTTCATGCCACAGAACTACCACTTAAGTTCATGTCAGCAGCAATCTCGCAGCGAGAGGTGTATACATTGCGGAACATAACTTTTAAAGGCCAAACAACGTATACCGTCCTTACAAATTCTTCGGTAATACCTTGGCAACGTCTGTTGAGAAAACACTGGAACAACAACTTGAGTTATTTAGTGAACTGACGGAGTAAAAGCATGCAGGGCCTACTGTGAATACCATTTTAAAGGACAGTATTTCAGGACAGTACTTCAGTCTGTTTGAGAGAACATTTGAACCCTCAGCAACCCACGCCACTGACCTACTGAGCAGTGAGCACATTTTGTCTGAACTGAAGCCATGCACGCTTCAGTACCATTTTGAAAAACAGTCGGTGCTGGAAAGCACTGCCAAGTAAGAGTCATAGTTCAAGTAGGAGTGCCACAGTGCTCTAACTTGGCTTAGAAACTCATATTGTGAGTTGGCTCTGGAGTTTGCATTTTCTTACCGTTCTTTTTTTTTTGTACTGGTTAAATGATTGGTTGTATTTTGTTCTGGTACACGCTATGATAAGTTGACAGAGGAAGGCGTTCTGAGCTGTACAGAGTGTGTCTGCACACCCATAAGCTTCACACTTTCAACAACGCAGTGGGTTAAACACAGCTTCACACAGTAGAAAATACTAGCATGCTTGGATATACCGATATGCTCTGCCCCTAGCTCATAGTACAATACCGATAGTGAACTCGAGAAGAACTCTGAAGTTTGTTAAATAGCTTCTAGGCATCTGTCCTTTGAAATTGAGGGCAGGCGCACTGTACTGACAAGGCCCTAGCCACCAGCCACCAGTCAGACTGGATAAGATGAGGGGTTGTAGACTCCTAAAATATCACCTCATGCAGTAACATTCAACTACGGAGCTGCCATGCTCCTCTGCTGTTCCTGGCTGCAAATTCTGCAACCACATGTTGGGACCTGTGCGTTTATGTGTGTGTGTGCGTGTACATGGGTAAGAGTGTGTGCCCCTGTCTGTCTTGTGTTTAGATTGTACCAGTATGTGTGGATGTGTGTGTGTATGTGTGTGTGTGTGTGTGTGTGTGTGTGTGTGTGTGTGTGTGTATGTATGTGTATGCGTGTTGGCCTGTAGAGTATGAAGCTTGAGTGTGTGTGTTTGGTTAACGGTATTGTGTTTGGCTGTCTCTTCACGTGCGTGTGTGTGTGTTCATGTCTGGGGGTGGGGGCGGTGCTGACACAGAGCAGAAAACCTCTCCTTCATCGCCTCTCCTGCCTCGCCGAGGCGACGTGCTCCCGTCTGCTGCCCCCCTCCCCCACACTCATGAGGAGGTGTGAGGTGACGTGATCATGTGGCATGGAGCCTTAAGGACTCAACCCACGGATTACTGCCTCCCCCCACCCGCCAACCCCCATGAGGACAGGAGGTGGTGGGGGAGGCTCTACCTTACGCACCTCAAACACAAACGGACGTCCTGGACCGGGTGCCTTTACCTACAAATTGCTGCTTGCATGTGTCCATTAGCATACAATTGTATTAATTACCTTATGTACTTTGTTTTGTAAGTCACTCTGGATAAGCGCTAAATGGAAGGAATGCCATGCAATGAACAACTTTCACAGGGAGGTCAGGGGCTCCCAAAGGTCAAAGGCCACTTTTGCTTGACCAATTGGCACACGATCCTTAATAATCCCGAAGTTCCTGAGTTTAAAGGGTAATTTCTCCCCTGACCCACTGCGGGCCCTTACGACAACTCATCAACCATGCTGCCTGTCCCGGAAAAGAATTGCGGGCAACATCAATTTGCACAATTTATTTAGTATTATTCCCTACTTAGTAAACAACAACATCCATTCTGCTCACTTAGTGCACTGGGAGTGGGATACACACTCAAGTGCACTGAAATGCAGTATCAGGTAAGCCATAGACTGCACCAGTGTGTTGAAACACGCTCAGGTAAAACCTTATACTTCTGTGCTGCAACACATCCTCAGGTAAACCATAAACCTGTTCAGACAAAATACGACACTCCAGCACGGCTGAAGGCACAAAAACAGCTTGGGAAAAAGCAAGACACAGAAACCAACGAGACCGGCCGAACCGGTCTCTCCACCTGCACATACTTGGAAGTTCACCTTTCAGACTCGAAACCCCAGAGGAGAGGAGTAACAGACCAGAATTCAGTGCCAGCAGGCACCGCACTGCTTTCGCACAGACCGGACCGGGTTGATCCGCTTTTCCAACCGAGACTGAACCACTCTTTGACCGAGTGGTTCTACAGACCGAAACTGAGTGACCAAGTAAAGATGTTCTACCCATTAAGGACATGACGGTCAGGTTTTTTTTTTTTTTGGACATGACAGGAAGCGTGTTATGGACAGGAAGTGCGTCACAGTTTACCTTGGTTCTCCTTCCTGTTGAGGGCAAAGTCTGAGCGTTTGCGCGAGCTGGGGGCGGTCTTTCTGTACAGACTGTTCCGGTCCAGCGAGGCCGTGGATGTCAGCTTCCCGGCCCGGCCACGCTCCTCGTACTCCACGTCCAGCGCCCTGAGAGCCAGGCCCGCCACCTCATCGCGGTCGCGCTCCTGCCGATCGGGCTGCTCTTGCTTGTTCGTCCGTTTGCGAGACAGCTGAAGGCTGTGGCTCCACCCCTGGTCGAACCGCTCCGGTGGCTCTCCGTATTCCTCGTACCTGCGGTCAAACACCGGCCCTCTAAAATCCCTGTAGCCGTTTCCATCTCCACGGTCCTCATAGCGGTCCCCGACTCTGTCTATGCAGTCATAAAGACTCCTTTCACCGCGGTCACAGTGACCTGCATCTCTGCGGTCGTAGTGGTCCCTGTCTCCACGGTCATATCGGTCCACATCTCTGTCTTTGCAGTCATATCTGTCTCGGTCCGTGCGGTCATAGTAGTCAACATCTCGGTCATGCCCGTCTCTGTGACTGTAATAGTCAAGGTCTCTGCTGTCATACTGGTCTCTGTACTTGCGGTCATAATAATCAACTTCTCTGTAGTCGTACTTGGTTCTGTCTTTGTGGTCGTAATAGTCCATATCCCTGCTGTCATACAAGTCTCTATATTTGGAGTCATAGCGGTCCGCATAGTCACGGTCGCACAGGTTTCTGTCTTTGCGGTCTATGTCCCTGTAGTCATACTTGTCTCTGCCTTTGCGGTCATAACGGTCTACGTCCCAACTGTCACACAGGTCTGCGTCTTTCGGGTCATAGCAGTTTATGTCCCTTCTGTCATACTGGTCCCTGTTTTTGCGGTTGTAAGTGTCAGATTCTCTGCTGTCATAGCGGTCTCTGTCTCTGCGGTCGCAGTGCCCCATGTCTCGGTTCCCGCGGTCATGATTCAAAGACCGCTCACCATCTCTCGCAGTGTCCCTGTACCTATCTGCACCACTGCGTTTGTCCCTGCCGATGGCGCTGTACTCTCTGTACAGGATCGGGTCACGGTCCTCCCTGCGCGGTACGAGGTCGCGGTCCTCGTACTCCCACGATCCTCCTCGGTGCCGACCGCCGGCGTCCTGCGAGCTGGTCCAGGGGTCCCAGCTCCCCCTGCGGGAGTCCCGATAGCGTCGTGGGAGACGGCCGAGGTTCTCCCCCCCTCTCTCCGTCCCCCGGTCTTCCTCTTCCTCCCGCAGCTCCTCCCGGCTCTTCCTCATCCTGGACTTCCCCCCACTCCCCCACCCCCCCCACGTCGTCCGGTGCCGCGAGCCTGTTCGCGACCGGCCGATCTAGCCCCGCTAGCTCCTCCGCGCGCATTCCAGAAGCACGCAGCCCGAGAACCTCCACCTGTCGCACATGCTCTCCCTGGGACTGCCTGAACAAGACTGCCCCGCTCCGACACTCCCAGCCACAGAGTAACCAAACCCCCCCCCCCCACACACACACACCCACCCCCTCGGCCTCTTAGCCAATGGTGGGGGGGGGGGAGACTGCCTGAGCTAGCTCACTGGGTTAATTATTGAGGCGTGTCACATGACTCCGGTATTATTGCTGAGGGGCGCGCTCTAATTGGCCGGCCGACAGAACAACACAGACGGCCTCTTCAGGACTTTCCTTAAGTGGAGGAGGGAGGCTTACCTTCCCTCCCTCAGTGTCTCTGAAGTGTTCAGGACTTGGCACTGGAAACAGGCAAACACACCTCCCCGCCCACCCCGCAAGCACACACACACACACACACTTCCTCCTCTGATTGCGCAACAGGTTGTTCAGCATTGAGTGCACTCTTTCCACGTGCATTTTTTAAACATAGCAAAAACGCATCGTTAATCTACAAAAGCCCACGGAAGAACTGACAGAGCTTCCTGGCTCTATTGCCGGGGGGGGGGGGGGGGGGGGTAAAGTCTTATTACATATGAGCATGATTAGCATAAGCTTTTAAACTTTGTCATCACACTGGGAATGGCTAGTACAGCAACAGAACATGAGAGCTCTAACATGCATTTTACCCAGAATTCTGTCCCATAACATTATGCTGCGCAAAGTTTGCATGATTGAAGGAGAAAGGCTTTCATGTTTTCCAGGACAATGATAAATCAAGAGAGTGCACAGGCAGTTCACTGAAAACCGGCATTTATGAGAAAGCGGGCTCACTCTCTCCACAATGGGCCATTGTTGCGTCCCTGAGGCTAGGGCATCTCGTAGTGTGTGTGTGTGTGTGTGTGTGTGTGTGTGTGTGTGTGTGAGAAAAAACCGAGGTCTATTCACAAAACAGAGCATAGAACAGGCTCCTCCGTTCCACTGCGCCAAAAGCACCAATTACTGTAGGGGACGCTAATGTCTGAACCACTGATGTGGAACTACTGTAACCACAACCAGATTGGAGAAAAACATTTATTCTTTTTATTTTATTTATATATTTTTGCATGTAGTTTGTTATTCTAGTTTTCAATTTGATTACAACTTTTCCTGAAGGTTGAAGGGCGTCATGGAAACAACAAATTTCAATTTCAGCGGAAATTAAGAAATAAATGAAATGGAAAGCCGCACAGATTTTTTGTTCCCCTCTGGTTTAGTTTTCTGTGCTAAACATCTCAAGTCACTGTGATCTTCAACAGAGACCTGCAACAACTGCACCTGAAGAGAGCGTTTTGTTATCCCCCCCCCCCCCACGCGTTCACTTTGCAGATTTCCTGCATGGCCATAATCAGTGGGAAATTTAGTCTTTGTTTAAGGAGTATTTACATACGTCAGGTGCACTGGGAAGGAAAAAATAAACAAGTGAAACAGCGTACGGACCTGTTTTTAAACTTCTACTATTTATTCTTGAGTTTCATGGGCTGAAATGTGGAGTAGTGGTCGGAGCACTGGTCTCTGGAACCGAGGGTTTTTAAAAAAAAAGTTTTTTTTGTTAGTGTGGAGCAGCGGTAAGAGTGCTAGAATGCTGGCACGACGATAAACCGAGGTCCTGGCTAACCAAGGTCGTGAAAGACCTCATTTCACTTATCGCAAAAGATTAGGGCGTCTACCGGCCTCCGAACTGAAGAACCAACCTGGCTCTCTCGGTCTGGCTTTTTCATCATCCCCCAATTTAACTGTCAAAATAAACCCCTCCCTCTTCACTGATACAAAAAGGCTGCAGTGCATCACCCAAGGGGGTGCAACACAACCCTTCCCCACTGTAACCTTCATAGCCTTCATAACTTCTTATTCGCGTTATTATAATAAAAAATTGTGGGTCACTGACGCCGTGCTAACAATGTGCACCAGCCCAGCCAGTAAACACCAGCATCGCTAATTGAGAGTATCTATTTGACCTCCCTTCTACAACTGATAAGCCGTTTACTTGCGTGAGGTAATTGACATGAGTGTGAATGAATTAGTAAAACCGAGAACTGTAAAACAATCTCTGGTAAAGGATGTGAAATTAACTGCGGCTGGTAAGATTTTCTACTCTAGCAGCCACTTTGGCAGGTAGCCAACCAGGTTGTGTTACGTTGTAAAAGTTAATGTAGCTGGTAAAATGGTGAAAATGGCTGGTGATTTTTAGAATCCACAAGCCACTCTGGCCAGTGGGTGAAAAAGCTTATTTCGTTCCCTGCTCTGCTGCGTTAATGCCTTAGATCTGTGTGTGCGTATGAGAGCCGTTTGTTATGGTGGGCACTGTGAGTTTCCTCCAGACTACGCCCTTAGATGAAACATGTCAGCTTAGAAACACAGGAATCCTGCTCAGCAGAGAAAACTCAAAAGGCCATACAGTAACTGTTTCCTCAATCTCTGCTAGTTCAGACACTCTTGCTTACACACTCAGTCACTACTAATGACTCATTAGCTAGCACACACCTCAGGACACATCAACACCTAATTTGATCAGGACAAGTCAGAACTTCCTCAGCACAGATATATGCAGATATACTTAAGACGTGTATCTGTGAGAACCTCTCTGAATTCTACTTTAGTTTTTTTTTTTTTTTTTTACATGAAAGGACGGTGTAAAACCATAGAAGAAGAGCGAGGCTGGGGCCTGCTCACCAGAATCAGAAATAAGCTCTTAAAAACTCCTTTCATCAGATGATTAATGAGCATTTTTAAACAAACAGCGTTGAAAAGGAGCACTGCTATGAGGTGGGTGGGAGGAGCGCAGGGGGCAGGGCATTTTTAAAGCTTATTTTTTTATCTTTATTAAAGCTTATTTTCTCTTTCACAAAGATACAAAGATGTCCCTGTTAGTGGGCCTGCCCCTGCCCCCTTGCATTGTGGGATGTATTCTCCCAGGGGCAGGCTCGGTTCCCGGGAATAGAATCTGGCTAGCAGGAGGTAACAAAGAACTGGAATGACAAGAGGGAGGGAGGGGGAGAAAGAGAGAGGGAGAGAGAAAGAGAGCGAGACAAGGAGAAACAGAGAGAGGCAAAGAGAAAGAGAAGAAGTGAGAGCAAGAGCAAGAAAGAAAGAGAGAGAGAGGGAGAGAGAGAAGGAGAGGCCGAGGACAACAATCAAAACTTTGAACCCTGCTTCAGCTCACGAGCCGCACCTGTGCAGATATCACCGCCCACAGGACGGCTTGCCTCTCTTTCACTTGAAGGAGAAATACTAGCCACACACACTATTTATTCACCCTCGTCTTGACCTTGCACCTGTAATTACTTTAGAGGTGTGCACATTATAGCCCATTCTTCAGTGTGTGACACATTTTAATCAACATGTCAGATGTGATTATGAGAACAAATGCTAGCAAAAGGAGATGGGATGTGCGCACATATAAAACTGTAGGCAGGCGCAGGGTAAACAAGGGTATAGAAACATTACCCGCACACTGCTGAACAATGCTCCCAATCAGCGTTTAATGAAGAGACACAACGTTTTGACCAGAAGGTCTTCGTCAGGTAAATGCTAGCAAAACACTATGCCAGGAAAAAATCTTAGGTGTAATGACAATCAAAACCATCAAATGTCTCCCCAGGACAAAGCACGCCAACAAAAGTGAAAAATATTACATATTTCAGGAACATTTATCATGAAATAAAACCTAAAAATAGCAGCCTTCCATCTGCCCTAACAGAATAACAGACTCACAGATGCTGCCATCTGGAACTGACCACGAATCTGCTACAGCTTTACTGCACAAAGCAGCCAGGGTCAGGATCAGCATTAGCTAGCTGTTCTAAGGTCAGTGTTGAAGGGCACTCTCCAGAAAAGGTATGAACAGTACAAGCAAAACATGCTGTACGTGAACATAACAGCATTTGGTTTTGAATTGTCAAGATAGGGAGCACTCTGGTTTTTACAACAACTCTGGGTCTACAATAAAACGACAGCTTTGACCTTCACACTGATGGAGCGTGTCGTTTTGTAACTTTAATCAGTGATAAACAAGCAAGTCACACATCCTATTTCCATTCAGCCTAATCTGTACTTGCTAGACAGCGGTGCTCTGTATGGATCTGACTGGGCTCGCATCAATGATCGGGCAAGAAATACAATTCCTTTACATGGTTGACTTGTGCTTATTTTTTAAGATCAAATCTAAGTTTCGTTTCACAATAGTAATGAAAATGGCCCGCAGCCACTGAAACTCACACAGAGGGCTTATCTGAAGAAATGTATACACAGCTGTGTGTGTGTGTGGGTGTATGGATGTGTGAGAGAGAGCGTGTAAGTGTACTGTGTGATTGTGTGTGTGTGTGTGTGTGTGCGATTGTGTTCTACAGTGTACTCTAAAATCGACACAACAGGCCTGCAATACCAGGAAACGGCACTGAAGCAGTCCACAAGCTACGAAAGCTAACAGATAATTCCCTTCATTATCTGTTAGCTTTCAGGCTACGGTGCTGCTCTGAAAAACCAGTATCGTACATAAGCATGTCCCGCTGAGCAAAGCGTTACAAGCGCTATGAAGGTATGAGACGGGGAAGCCCCTGATTTTAAGGCCCCCGCACATGGCTGTCAGCCTCAAAGATGTCCGATTGGCTAGGGGTCCCCCCGCCACCCCCTACCTGGTACCCGCCTGGATCCCCTGCTGAGGACGTGTCCGAAGAGGGTGGAGAATCGGATCACGGGGCGCACCAACGCACCCCAGAACCCCGCCTTACCCCCGAAGCGGGCCATGTCTTCTTCCTGCCGCCGCGGTCCTGCACTGGCCGCTTGGAGAAGCCCCACGGCCACGGCAGGGGGGCTGCACGGAATGCAGGATTCCAGCTCCACGTACGTGTGAAAGGTTTGGTCGGCCGGGGCAACATTCCGGCCTTCCTTGACACACGCCGGCTAAAAACGCTCACATGGTTCTCCAGGAAGGCTAGCCACCCCAGCCCTAGCCCCACCCCTCGTTGTATGACCACCCAACCCTGGCCCCACCCCTCTCTGTATGACCACCCAACCATGGGCCCACCCCTCTCTGTATGACCACCCAACCCTGGCCCGCCCCTCTCTGCCTAACCTCCCAACCCTGGCCCGCCCCTCTCTGCCTAACCTCCCAACCTTGGCCCGCCCCTCTCTGCCTAACCACCCAACCCTTTTCGGTCAAAAAATGGCCAAAGCCAAATGAGACTGCTATGACAGACAAAGTGCGTTCACTCCACAAAGATTTGAGACTGA
Organism: Synaphobranchus kaupii; assembly: GCA_029718625.1. Classification (NCBI taxonomy): domain Eukaryota; kingdom Metazoa; phylum Chordata; class Actinopteri; order Anguilliformes; family Synaphobranchidae; genus Synaphobranchus; species Synaphobranchus kaupii. The sequence continues at coordinate 89,013,710 of CM056379.1, forward strand.
GCTCAGATCAGACTGCTTTCAGTGTAGAGACATTCCAGTCTGCTCTGACTGGGCAAGCTGCTATTAGTAGTAGTGTGCAGCCCGGTGATACTCCTGACTGGTCTGAGATCAGGCCAACGCCAGAGCAGACTGCTTTCAGCGAGTTACGCATTAAGCCCAGTGACACCCCTGACTGATCTGAGATCAGACCAACGCCAGAGCAGACTACTTTCAGTGGCTACAGCAGAAGAGAAAGTGGAGAAGGTAAGATTGGGACAGAAACAGAAAGAGGTCCCACATTGCATTGATTAAACAGTAGGAGTAGGTAAGAACAGGCATACACACACGCACACACACCCACACGAACATACACACATACACACACACACAAACACAACATCCACTCCAATCCCAGACCATTGCATCGTTCCTGCCACACCCACCCTAAACCCAGCCTGTGACTAATGTGCGGATCACACCAGGAAACCAGTGTTTCCCATCAAGGCGAGGTGATGCACACTCACACACACGCACACGCACGCACACGCACATGCACACGCACACGCACGCACGCACGCACGCACGCACGCACGCACGCACGCACGCACGCACGCACGCACGCACGCACACACACACACACACACACACACACACACACACCAGTGACTTAACCAGTGAATTCCATTGAGGTGAATTTGGATCCAATGTGCTGCTACCGCTAGTCACAGGGGTGTGGCCAGTTCACGTTAAATAATTTCAGCTGTTTTATGACGCAGTGCTCAGTGCGATGCTCACAATTGCCTTCATTTTCATCGTATGGGACGGAACAAGGTGAAAATGCATACTCCGACCTGTGCAAAGTCTAAGCGCTTTAACAACCTGTAATTTTCTACATTAAAAAGAAAACCCTTTGAACATTTTAAAGGACCCATCCAAACCTTGCTCTTACCTGCTGATCCATGAGGACAGAGCAGATTCAGGTGGTTGGTGTATGGATGAAGGTGGTCTCCTATGTGCTAAAGTGAGGTCAGTGCGCTGACGTAGGTGCCGTTACAAGCTGATCTGAGGTCAGTGTGTGGATGAAGGTAGTCTCTAATGAGCAGATCTGAGGTCAGTGTGTGGATGAAGGTAGTCTCTAATGAGCTGATCTGAGGTCAGTGTGTGGATGAAGGTAGTCTCTAATGAGCTGATCTGAGGTCAGTGTGTGGATGAAGGTAGTCTCTAATGAGCTGATCTGAGGTCAGTGTTTGGATGAAGGTGGTCTCCCATAAGCCAATCTGGTCAGTGTACAAATGCAAGTGTTCATTATAAGCTGATCTGAGGTCAGTGTGCGGATTCAGGTGGTCTCTCACCTCGTAGCTGCTGCTGTTCCAGGGAGAGCGTGTCAAGGGTGTAGGTGCAGAACTCCAGGTTCTCTAGGGCCTGGGCACGGGCCGTCTCGTCCTCCTCCTCCTCCAACATGAGCCGCAGCTCCTCCATGGTGTGGGAGTACACCTCCATGTCCCGCTCCACCTCCTGCAGCCGAAGGAGGGCGTACTGCTCCTGTTCCTCCTGTCTCTCCAGGGCTTTCCTGTGCTCCTCCTCTGCCTCTGCCTCTGCTTCAGGCTCCGCCTCAGGGTCCGCCTCTTCCTGCTCTTCGTCCTCCGGTGCAGGGAAGCCTTGGCCAGTCCCCTGCTGGGTCCTGGGGATGTGACCGTCTCTGCGCAGGCAGGGTGGGGGTCTTGGGGCGGGCCTGGCAGGTCTGAAAGGGACCGGGGACCCACGGTTGCCCCCACCTGGAGAGGCTCTGGACGCCTGCGGCTTGATGACCCTCGGGCGGGGCGGGGGGGGGCGGGAGAACCTTCCGTCTCTCTAAAGGGGAAGAAGAGGAGGAGGAGGACGAAAAGGGGGGGGCCTCAGGCTGGAGAAACACAGGGGAGTGGGAGGAGCCCCTGATGATGTCGCTCTCGTTGCTGTAGTCCAGGATGGAGAAATGGCGAGAGATGGAGATTCGCTCCCCACCGGTGTCGGACCCGGCCCCTCCCTCGGCCCTTCCCCGGCTCCCGCCCCCCAGCTCGCCGAGCAGGCAACCCGGCAGGCTCTTCTCAAACTCGGCCAGCTGCTGACACAGCTCGGTGTCCAGGTCCCGCGCCGAGGCCGAGAGGCTCTCCAGGGTGAAGGAGCCGGACAGACCGTTGGAGCTCCGCCCCTTTGGCCTCACCCACCGGTCGCCAGCGCGTCCCAGCAGCAGGTCAGTGTCAGTGACGCTAGAGTGCCGGGCGACCTTGCGGTGGCTCCGCCTCTCAGCCCGGCCAGAGGGGTCGTCGTGGGCGAGGTTCCGCCTATTGCTCTGCCCGTTCTGGCTGGCCGGTGCAAGGCTGAGGGTCCTGACGGTGGGCGCCGGGGGTGGCTCCGAGTCGCCGATGTCACTTCTTGTCTTCCGACCTGAGGAGGACCTTTTGTTCAGAGAGTGCAGGCTAGGGCGAGGGGGCAGGCGTGGTTTCGGCGGCGGCGTTGGGCTGGCGGAGCTGGTTCTCTGCAGCTCTCTGCGCGGAGGCGTCAGACGAGCCCCACCCCAAGAGCTGCGTGCGGGCTCTGAGCCCCCTCTTGCATCGGTCGGCTTTGTGTCCGGAAAGCCACCATCCGCCCACTTCCTGTCCGCGCCGCCGCGCTCGGCCCGGTGCTCAAAATAGTCCAGGTCCCAGACTGTGTGGTCCTCCTGGACGTGCCAGTTGGGCCCCTCGCTGTGGGAGTTGCCCGGCAGGGCGGGGCTGTGTCTGCCTGCGTGCTCGTCCTCGCCCTCCAGGCCCGGGGCGGAGTCGAAGGCGGGCGGCTCCTCCCTCTTGGCCTCGGGGACAGGCCGCGTGTCCTCGAGCCTAACGAATCGGTGAGGGAAGACCCCGCTGCGTCCCCTCAGCCTCCCCTCCAGCCAGCCGTCCTCCAGCGTGCTCACCACCCGGATCCTGTCGCCCACGTCGAAGTCCAGCTCGCCCGCCTCCAGCGCCCGGAAATCGTACAGCGCCACCCCGTAGACACCCTCCTCGTCCTCCTCTTCCTCCGGCGACGACTCATCCGCCGGAGCAGTCTCCTCCTCTTCCTCGTACATCTCGTAGGGACTCGCCTCTGGCCCCGCCCCCCCCCCAGCCTCAGGGGAGCCAGCAGCTCCACAAACCCTTCGGGAAACACACCCCTGCGCCCGTCGAGCTCACCCTCATACCAGCCTGGCTCGGGCATGCCCACGATGGTGATGATGTCGTCCTCCCTGAAGTCCAACTCCTCCTCCAGCTGGGCGGACAGGCCCATGAGGGCACGGGCCTGGCCCAGGGCGTGGCTGGGTAGGTCGGAGGCCGCCGCCGCGGTGACGGCGGCCTTCTGGGACAGCTGGCGTGACCTGCACGAGAGGCGGAGCTCTTTGACGCAGGACACGGGGACGACCCCCCGTGACCCCCAGCAGTTCCGCCCCCTCAACCAGGCGGCGTCCACGCTGCCCTCCCCCACCACCACATCACCTGCACAGAGAGGAGGAAGAGGCAGGAGAGGAGAGAGAAGAAGAGACACAATCAAGAGGACGGGAGATAAGTACAGAAGTGAAAGATAAAGAGAAATTAAATCTAAAATGCTGTCCACAGATACACAGGGACTCTAGGTGGAATTGTTGTTACGGGTCAAAATAAAATAAAAAACCTTAAAAAATATATTTGCTATACGTATTTCCTAATTCTCTAGGATGTTTTAAAGGCGTTTGCTTCAGAAAAATCAACAATCTAAAGTAATTGTAATTAAACCAAAAAGTACTTTTGGGTCATATTCACCTTAACATAATAGGAAGGTTAATGAGCTACCTCTAGTATAGTGCATCACTTCTACCACCATTCACCTGTTACACCAAACAATGAAAAATAAAACAGATTTATGGCTAATAATGGTCAAAACCATGGTCACGGGTCAATGATAAACCCCCTCACCCTGAGAAAAGTACAAGTCAGGCTATGCTGGCATTTACTCTTGTCAAAATGGTGATAATCAGGTGTGATGTAATGGACACGGTCATATATGCAATAAGATGACCACCTGGAAAAAAATATTGTATTTTGTTGACTAAAAAGAAAATAGGCTTCTTTAGTGTGTCTAAGCTTTCAACGGTCCTTAATGCCCATTGAATGACACACTAGTGGTGGAGCAGTGGCAGTGAAGCATCTGGCCTTTAAGACACACGTCAAACATTCTGTTTTAACAAAGATAAATCATTCTCCGGTGTGGATTTGTATTCACAGTTATGTATGGCACTCCCAGTTTAAACAGGTCTCACGGCTTTATACCATTGTTTTATTTTGGAAAGTAATATTTTCACTTAAAAAGAATAAGTAGAATAAAAAGCACCCATTATGGAACGGTTATTATGCTCAATTTCATAAGAAATATCCACCACATGGATGTACCGTGACAAGAAAATAAAGAGAATTCTTCCTAACAATGCTGCAGTGGGGGTCAGAGGTCACATTCCACAGAGCAGGGCTTTCCCCCCATTGTTTAGGAATGCCGACCTCATGCAGGGACCTCGAGTCACAGAGGAAACATCGAAGTGCTGGAGACCACATTAATCCATCAACAGAGGAAGGCACACAGCAGAACTCAGGTTTACCGTTCTTACGAAGCACAAGAGCGTCTCACTGGGTCACCTCTTAGGAAAGAAAATGCCATTGGAATGTAAGAGCAGACTGAAGACAGAGGGGGAGTGTTAGCTCTTTAAAGGCAATGCTAGGGAGGGGAGTTCAGTCGAGGAAAATGTAGCATTTGCACTTATTCGCTCTCAGGCGTCCGTCTGTCACACACGAGTTGTCAAACAGAGACACCTAGGGGTTTGGTGGGGGAGTGCGCACTGTAAGTTTATTGCCAAAGGGGACCGGTTGCCTAGCTGTCATCTGGCTTATGCCCTCCGGTCTCTGACTCAGCCCCAGCTCAGCCCTCCAGGTTCCCATGACCAAATTAAATAAGGTCAGAAGAGTTTAGAAAAAGCATGAGTACTGGCACGGGTACGAGGTTGTCTGAGAGGCACCTCTGTTCTAAGTCGTGACCCGGTCATGTTGATAAGAGCACTGGGAAACTATGGAGACCTTACGTTTGGCACACAAGCTCTTTCTAAAATAAAACAACAATCTCTGCAAGAACACTACTGCCAACAGCAGCTGAACAGATCTCCAGCATAGGCACTATTGTTCTAAAGTACTGACATTTTACCTGATTTGCCTGAAATTAAGCTTCTTTACACCAGCGGTGATATGGTGAGAAAGAAAGACAAATGAACGTGAACATATACACAAACACACACACACACACACACACACACACACACAGTCATAAGCAGGAAGAGGGATGATCACACATGATCATAAACTGGAGGTTGTGAGGGACGACCGCATAGTTATGAACAGGAGTGGCTGGGCACGGTGTACCTCTCTTCAGTGGCAGGTTCCCATGTTCCGGGCTGCTGAAGTCATTGATGCACACATAGAGCCGCTCACCCGGCTTGGCACTGGGGATGCTAACTTGCTCCACGAAGGTACTGGGAAACTGGCCTGCAAGAACAAGTAATCAGTCACATGACCGAGAACTGACCAATCGCCAAGCCGCAGCAGTGATAAGCCCAGCAGAGAGGAGAAGCTGTTGATGCTGGCCGCCCTGCTGGGCCAACGCGTGGTGAAGTCCTGAGGGATTGTGTCTGCGTTTAAGTGCACTGCCGTTTTTAAAGGAGAAATTAACATCTGATGGCACGCTCCTTAGTTAGACAGCTTCCCACTTCAACGTGGTGTCAGTCTGTAGTTTTAAAGGCTTGAAATTCACTTGCAATATCAGCTGCAGAAAAACCATAGTCTGTAACCTGTTTTCACACAGCCTAACTGTTCAGACAATGAGTTCTCCACAGTAAACCAGAACTAACATTGTGACATTAAATGGGTATCGAATAGAGAAATCCCTTTTCTTGTTTCCATGGGGCGTTTGCTCTGGTTTACTAAAATCTAATGTAGCTTTTTTTCATTGATACATTATATACTGACTGATGCAGAACAGGAATCCAGCCCCGGTTTTGTCATACTTGGCATACTAGTCTACAGTGGGAAGCGTTACAACAGACATTTCGTCTGTAAGGATGCTATCAATTTTTTAATTTTCACCAAAGTTCCATTGAAAAGGGAACGTTTACCTAAAAATCTGAGTTTCATATTTTTCAACAACAACCCATGATATGTGCAGCGCCCTGCAAGACGATTCACACCCTGAATAAAGATGAGCAAATTAGGCTGTATAAAATAAACTATTCAGGCATGAGATATCTTGTATGCTCTGAAAAATGGGGAGAAGACAAATAGATTTTATTTACTGCTTCATTTCCCCAGAATACATTGCACAGTCTGTCAGGCCTTCTATCAGACTGTTTATTATGCTACTGTAAGACTCCTGCTCTGTCTTCCCCAGGCAGTACTGAACACTAGAGCCCATAAAAATGGAAACGTGGATTTAACATAATCAACTACACAAGGCAAAGACAAAACTCACGTCGACACACACGCAGAAAATACAAGCGGTTTCATTTTACAGCAATGTTATTTTTTGCTAACCAGATGTGACGTTTGTAAGCGTAATGCTATTATTTATCTTGTGACAATAGCGCAATTATAGCCGCTATAGTTCAGCGAGCCAACAAAAAGTTGTTTTTTTTCCAGGCCGTGTGAATGGGATTTCTGTCTGGGCCTTGTATCTTACTGTACGCTCTCTCTTAGTTTCTCAATTCAACTTGTGTGACTGACAAAGAATCGTTTGTGTCGCCAGTGCACAATCACATTTACAACAAATGTTAAGAAGCTCATTTGAAAGTACAATCTCTGAAGTAACAAAGGGCTCTCTCTGTCTCTCTCTCTCTCCCTCCTCTCACATCCGGTCTGAAATGCAACCACACCTGACTAGAAGAGAAGTGTGGAGCCATTTCCTTTGCCGTATTCCAGACACCGCCTCTATACCACACTCACTCGGTGCTTGTTTATTTAAATATGAAATCTTCTTAAAGGGAAATTTCCCATGAAATTGCCGACAACCAGTTGAGTTTGATAGCTGTATGATGCACATGACTCATTCTATGTAATTCTATGTCAGAATCTGTCCAGCCGTCTTTCGCCTGTAAGTACATTAAAAGGATAGTTCACTTTCTGGAGTTTTTAATACTTTAGCTTTAGAGTATGCTTTCAATTGGCCCAGACATTTTCTTTGTACAATAAAGGATATTTTAGATACTTACAGAAGTTTCTAATGAGGTGTAGGCTTCATAATGGATGGTATGGGTTAAAGCAAGAAAATACAACATCTGGAGGCATAAAGTTCTTGTACCAGCTGCTTTGTAATTACTTGAAACTTGCAAGTGTAACTTTTGAACACCTCTACATTAGCAGTTTGTAAGAAACTTCTGTACGTATCTCGATATCCTTTATCGCACACAAAGACTGGGCCAATTAAAAAAATGCAATAAAACTGAAACAAAATAAAAACTCCAGAAAGTGAACTACCCCTTTAACATCCAGCGCCAGCACAAATATTATATCATAATATCAAAATAATAAATAAAATGATTTCTTATTAGCAGAAGCTGGAGCATTTGGGGTGACGACAACGAACGACAATGGCAGACGTCGCCCACCTGTGACCCCGTCCTTGTTGCCGAGCAACCAGAACTCATCCACCACGCTTAGGACCTCGATGACGTCGCCGGTAAATAGGGGGAGCTCCTCGGACACGCTGGGTAGAAACTCAAACACGGCACGGACCACTGAACCAGGCTCCATCACACAGCACCTGGAGAGAGGAGGAGAAGGAAGGATCAGGGGTTTACAGAGGCTTGGTACTGCCGCGGTTTCTCGCGGTTTTTCTCACGGCATCTCATTGCTTCTCATGGAGTCTCATGGTTTCTTATGGGTCGAAATTACAGGGCTTCAATTCACTGCATTGAAACAAATATAATGAAGCTTCCAAAATGCAAGAAGCGTTTGATTGTATGAGAAAAAAGGTGCCTATATTGGACGAGATTAAATCTGAATCTATTGTTCAAAAGTTACTGAATTATGGAAGATGATTCTATAATGTCACGTAGTGAGGCACCCTACTTCCAGATACCATGTTGGGTCAGACAGGCTCCCCCAGTAAAGCAGGGGTACTAAAATAGGGATAAAACAGATAGCATCTTACTCCACCAATCAGAGTGCATTGCTATAAACCGGTAGAACAATGCCGAGAGTGATTGGTGGAGCACCTCCTCTGTTTACTACAAATAATGTGATGTCACAACTTATCCATATTTATTATCCCTGTTTTAAACCGCAACCTCTCTGACAGAACACAGAACGCACCACTTGCTGAATACACTGGTAGAAACCCTCAACGTGAGAGTGCGCTTGACCATCAATAAGTGAATCATTAGAAATAACCGTTGTACAGCGCGCCATCAGATCATTCAGGGACCTGGACTCTGCTCTTCTGAAAATAAGATAGAAGATCTAGAAACCCTGTGGTATGGTCCGATAGCTCAACAAAAACTACGAGCTACACAAATGTCTCCAAACACTCTAAGGGATAGTAAATTCCAGCTGTTTCCTAGATGTGGAAATGCTCTGGACCTGCTGTATGGAACAATGTGATTGCAACAGTTCCATCTCCAGGGCTCCCTCACCCAAAAGGCCCATTTATAAAGGCACATAACTCATAACTTTCCGCACCCTCAAAAGCAATACCCGACACTAAGAGAAACCCTGAACATGCACGCATGCTAAGCACTGGCCACATGGCAAAACTCCAGAGTGTGCTAGCTCTCTACGTCCACCAGGTGTCATGTGTGCCTTCCGAGAAGTTTTGCTGTGGACAAACACAACATTTTTTTCCCTCGTATTTACTCAAGCAATTTTATTAGAGAGAATGTACATACACTGGTGCAGAGCCATACAGAAGGTATGGTCACATGACTATGACATCAGCCTCATCAGATACTGATGGAGGGAAAATGGCCTGGGCAGAGTCAGATCCCAAACTTGGGCGTAGATTTTGGAGAAAACTCTGGAAGACACAGCTAATGAACCCGATGAGTCATGCAGTAGTCTGTGAGTGTCTGCGCGTGTGTGGGAGTGTGCGTGTGAGAGTATGCGTGTGGGTATTTTGGATATTCTACTGTGGCAAGTTTGAATGTCTTATCAGCAGTGCCCAGGCCTGAGATTTACAAACCAGTTCTCTAACCACTACATCACTTTACTCTACTGCCCTGATGAGGTACGACTGGTTCTGAGAGTATGTTCTTATTCCGCACTAACATTCCTCTCAAAAACTAACAACAATGACAGTTAGGGGTTGATTTACTAAGACCTTTAGCATGCAAAACGTTTTAGCACAGACAAAACCAATAACATGACCAATGATTGGTCCTGGAATTTGTTTTGCACCAATCATTGGTTGTGTTATTAGTTTTGTATGTGTGAAAAGGTTTTGCACATGCTAAAGGTCTTAGTAAATCAGGGCCTTATTGTATTAATCTAAACACATAACACCCGCAAAATCAACCAGAGCTAATCACAAAATCAATAAGAGCTAATCGCAAAATCAATCAGAGCTAATGGGTGCAATACTCCGTTCTAACCTTGGGACTGTCAGTCTATCTATGTTACTCTTAGAACTAGTAAACCTATTGGTAAGAAACACAAATAGGTTCTGTAACAAGTGGCAAGTATTTGAGAAATGTATATTTTTTGTTTTGCAAACGGAATTGTGATAAAATAGACAAATAGACAAACAGTGGCATTTTTCTGTTTGTGCCATCAAAATTTTGCACATCGACTGGAACAGCCTGGTTCTATCGTCATTCACAAAACAAGAGCCGGCCTCTGCTGGAGGAATATTAACAGAAATGGGCCCTGCATTAAATATGGCAACACTCTGACCTCCTGCCTCCAAAGAATGAATGAATAAACAAACAAACAAATAAATAAATAAATATACCTGTAGGCATTTTCAAACAAAGGACACATGACAAAGAGCACTGGAAGTAATTGGTTTATTAAGGAGCTTACATTACAGAACTGTACAAACATTAGAGAGAGAGAGACTGAGAGAGACAGCAGACAGCTCAATGGAGTTGCTGGTCTCTTGAGGGTCTTTGTAAAATGGCCGACTTCGTCAGTACCCTTCTCTCTCTGGAGACTGGGACCACCTCAGTACCTGGTTCTGAACAGAAAACCACTTCCGGTTACGACTACTAATCACAAGGAGTGCCTCTGTGTCTGCCGGCGAGGGTAAGGAGAGTACGGTTTCAGGCCAGTGAGAGAGAGAGGCTGATCTCGTATTATCCTTTCATGGCTTCTGGCTCTGAACAGTTAAGCCATTCTCCAGCACAAACAAACAAAACAACGCACACCATCCGGACTTGGAATACTATACGGGTATGTGCTTTCCCGAGCACAATAAAAATGGCTGCTTCTTTAATTTGTTGCTAATCCAGGTGGATTTAATCCGGTCTGAATGGGACTAATTTTCGATGCTGCTTCGGGGGGGGGGGGGGGGGGGGGGTTGGTGTGAGGTATAGGAGAAAAACAGGAAACAAAGAAGGATGTTTTGAAGTGTGTTTATGATTGGCTGAAGGCCGGCTCGGGCACGGTGCTGGACCTCCAGACTTGGCGAAACCCAAACAAGCTGAGATGGCCACGGCTGGAGCATGCTGACAAAAAGACAGTACATCTGCATCTGCACTTTGAGGCAGAGAGCGAGAGAGAGGGAGAGAGAGGGGGGACAGAAGAAGGGAGAGAGATGTCAGGAGATAGAGGGAGGGAAAGAGACGGAGAAAGAGACACACAGGGTATCAAACGTGTGTGCTTTAGCAATACTTTTTTGCTCCAATAAAGCTAATTGAAATCTGAGGGGAAAAAGTGGAGAAAGAAGGGAAGATGACAGAGAAAGAGAGAGACCCGTATTATAAAATCAGCGTTGTAATGTTTGTTGTCAAACGGGAGTTTTCCTCTGGTAAGAACACGTCTCTCTTTCTCTCTGTCTCAACCTTACTCTCTTGCGCTCCTCTTTCATCTCAGTTAAATTTTTTAATTAAAATAGCTTTATTAGTATAGCATAGAAACACTCAGGTTGCCACTAGCAAGGAATTCCTGAAATCCCTGTTTAACAGGCCTTCCAGTGGAGTAGCCAGTATAAGAGTCACTCACCAGCTGTGCTGGTTATTGTTCTTTTGTTTTCATTTTTATGTATTTCTACATGATGATCAACAACAAAATACAGACTACCATATTATTCAAATTAAACTGATTTCATCGATGATGAGTGTGAAACAGCTGACCTACTACACTCCCTGTGTAAGCTAACCAGGGATGTCTCCAAAGTTAATAAAACATCAAGGAGACGGGATCTTAACAGCACAGATCTACAAAACCAGGTACTGGAACCTTCTCTTCATCAGCATGACCATCATCATCATCATTATCAACAACCTCTCTATTACAATCACATGCGGCCCTACAGTCAAATGCACTAGCCATCTTCATCGCCATGATCTGTATGTTTATATTCTAACGGTGAGTCAAATGAGTCACGACTCCGTGGTAAGCACTGTTTTGAATAAAGGATTCATGCATCAAGTCACACTACACAAAGAAGAGGTGAAGTCACAGGATGAATTGTCGGGCCCTTGCGATTTTCATTTTTAACCACATTGTGGGAAGGAAGATCTATTATTCTTCAGACAAAGAAAACACAGAGCCCAGAAATACCTGTAGAAGGATCTCTCATGAGAAACCCTGTAGAAGGGTTTCTTTCACTTTGCCGAGCCTCACAGAATGATAATATCCTTTAATATCACAAAATATGCATCCTTGCTCCACATCAATCGAAACAATAGAAATCCCAGAACACAAGACGGGTTCAAACTGGCTCCACGAGAAAGACCTGGTTTAACTGTGCTATCCAAAAGCCGAATGAATGCTAAATACCACAAACGTCAGTTAATAACACAAACAAACAGTGCAGTAATGCGCATTTATGAAAGGCTGGGACAATCCTGGCGCAGAGATCAGAAAGAATAGTCATTACAACTGACCACATTTGGCACACTTTGTTCGGGTTAGTTTCGATGGTTCGCAGCACGACCACGGGGAGTTCATTCTGCGGTGCTCTGGGGGGACGGCAGTGCCTTTTCTCTGGTGTGGCTATGAGGATTATTTTCATAAACTGAAGGAAGTCGGGGTTGAAGACTGCAGAGAGGGGATTTCCGGTCCAAATGAAGGCAACTGCCATCGCCCTACCACCTATCTATGAACATGGAGCCTTCTTTAATAACAAATTGACACATTTACTATTAATAGAATACATAATAATGCTACTAACTTACCGCATAGCACAATACTAAAATGCCAACATACCAACACACCAAACATATAGACTAGTGCTAATATAGCCTAATACATAACACACTACTACTAACGTAAGAAGATACTTGTAAACACTACCATCTAATATACTACTAACATCCTCCCAAACAGAAAATACCACCCTATATATTATTACTAAAATATGACCCTCTGAGGACAGTTCAAAACGTGCACCTTTGCACTTGCACTTTATATTCCATTATATTTTAACTCAGCTATTTTGCATTTTATTCTTGTTATTTTAGCTGCACTGGCAGCTTTTTATTAGCATACTACCCAAACAGGACGGCTCAGATAACCAGCAACAGGCTGCGGACTACAAAACCCCCCCTGCTTTTTTATATTTATATTTCAAAAATGAAAAGCTTCTGCACACTGAGGTACATTGCAAGCCTCTTGAATGAATGGGAGCTGAGCTTTCTGCCAGCAGACGTTCATCAGAGCATGTGCCGAAGCTTTTCATTTTTACTCTCATATGGACACCTTTACTTTGTTGCGCCTGGGACTATAAGCAGCACCTAGGACTATCTATTGGTGTGCAGACGTTTTCTTTACTCATATCTATACTTTAACACCGATATTTTAACAGAGATCTGATGGTCAGTACGGCACACTGGTGACGGGAGTAAGCTAGCGGGTCCAAACTCCACGCAGAGCCCTCCTTCCGTGCCCCACGCTTCAGCTAAATTCCCGCTTCCCGCCTTAAAGGGACATGAACTAAATAAATGTATGCTGTGGAATTCCGCCAGGAGACGGGAGCCACCTCATCACCTCCTCATTTCAAATGAGGTTCCTGTTTTGAGAGCAGGCTCTTGACTCAAACTTGGGAAGAGGGCCTCAATGTAGGGAGGGAAATGACTGTTTCTCCCTCACATTACTTACTGTAGCCCTTCCCCATGTTCAATCCTCACAATGCCATTCTTAAACACCAAGAGCTTGATTTACCAGGCCCTTTAGCGTGTGCAAAGCCCTTTAGCATGTGCGAAACCGTTTAGCACACGGCAAAACCAATAACATGGACAATGATAGGTCATGGTATTTGCTTTGCACCAATCATTGGTTGTGTTATTAGTTTTGTGCATGCTAAATGTCTTAGTAAATCTTACTATGTCTTAGTAAGTCTCTCCAGCTCAGGTGAGTCCATTCATACCTGGTATGATCACCGGATTAACACAGGCGGGTCTGAACCGTGATATTCCAGGCATACACTCCCTTCCGACCCACCAACCGTTTCTCCACATGAATTTATGACTCCGCTTTTTTTTGGCCATGTGAATGTGGGAATGTTCCTTTGGATTCTTTCCTTTTTACATTGAATTTATTTAGCACACGCTTTTATCTAGAGAGACTTACGAGAGAACATTAGTGCATTCACACGATTTATAAGAACAATAGTGACAGACCTGGAGAAGACCACTCCCATAAACCATGATTCATTTAAAATAATTTTTACCGTCTCTCCCGATTGTGTTGAAAGGCCAGTCTAATCACTGCAACATTCTCCGTCGGTTCAGGAGAATGTAAACAAGCCCACATGTCTCATTAAGCGTGTTCTGACAGCAGCTGCTTCTTTTCATTCCGAGCGGCGAAGTAATCTTTTGGAGGAACGCACTTCACGTGCATCCGATTAAGCAGAAGAGTCGCATGCGCGGCAACGCACCGACGTCCGAAACCCCCGCCCTGCCTGGGCGGCGCCGTGGCCGACCCTGGGCACGGTCGGGATCACCAGACCGCGGGGCCCATCGCTACACCGGTATCCAACATCTTGGCAGGACGAGCCCCCTCCAGCGCCCCTCTCTCTCGCTGGCCTCCGCCGCCACGTGGACTGCCTTCCCTTTCCTTGTGCCTCTCAGGTCAGCCTACAGCGGTGCCGTTACTGTGGGCAGGGTGAGCGTGTGGGGATTTCCTCTGTACTGACGCATGGCCGGGGAGTGTACGGGTCCAGAGGTACTGAATACCGAATGATGGGCAGAGGCCTGTAACACAGGTTACAGCTCAGAGAAATGAGAAACCGAAACAAGTATGAAGGAATCCCTAAGAGCCCCTTAAAGCAGGGCTCGGTCTGGGAGAGGAAACCACGGCAATCTGGAGCCACGCACCTGGGCCTGTATTAGCTAATCAGCCCAGGGTTTAAAAGTGTGCTTCTTCCCACAGTAGCCATCCAAGACTGGGATGTGCTAACAGAGAGAGAGAGACACACAGAGACAGAGAGAGAATAATCTGGAAGAAATCTGCTGCAGTCTACAATAATCTATAATCAATCTACTGCAGTCTACACTAATTTATAAGCAATATGCTACAGTCTACACTAATCTACAAGCAATCTACTACAGTCTACAATAACCTGTAACTAATCTGCACAAATCTGTAGGCTGCACGCTGCCGTCTTACTTTAATATGCAGTCTCACGCTATGTTCTGCCGCAGCACGAACAAACCAGCACAAGCTGTGGAACCGTCAGATGCAGGACTGCACGGAAAACCCCTCATGACTATGAGCAGAAAGCACGCACTGACACAAGCCCACCCTCTCTCTCTCTCCCTCTCTTCCTCCCCCTCACTCCCATCTTCTCTTGCGCCTTCCTGATGCACGTGTTCATTCAACCTAGGTCCCGTCAGAGAAGGAATCGGAATGCAAGAGTGAGAGAGACAGAGAGAGTGAGAGAAAGAAAGAGAAATCTTCTCCCGCAGATGTCAAAGGTAATCGTCAAGGTCCGACAGTAGAGCTGGGATCGAGGCGTGCGAGAATGGATCAGGTGAAAGGTAGCACAGACGCAGACAGACGCTGGCCATCTGCCACACCAAACATCAGGTTCTCATTAAATCACAATCACGACATGACAATGTTGAGGAGGCAGAACCAATCATAACCGTCGAAGGACAGGAACCAATTAAAATCACGTTGATGAAAAAAACAGACATGAGATAGGGTCGCTGATTTCAATCCAGCCTCACTGACAACAAAAAAAAAAAAAAAAAAAAAAAAAAAAACTTGGGTTCACTGTAAATAAATCTATAGAGAACATGTCACCTCGGAGGACGAAGTGAGGCAGAGAGAGTCAGCGACTGTATTCCTTTTTCTCTATTTGTTTATGTAAATGCTTTGTTAACTCAAGCGTCTGCTAAGTCCGGCCTCACCGCTATACAGCAACAGGTCAGGTGAGCAAAGATTCCGTCGCGGAACGTTCTGCCGCAAAAACAGCCAGGTGTGTGTGTGTGTGTGGACCAGGTGTGTGACCTGTGGCTTTAACCACGTTCCACCCCGCTCCTCAGGTGAGATTGGCGTGTCACTGAATCGCCTTACCCAGGCGTGGGCATTAGTCAGCAAAATATCGCTTATGGGGGGCGGGGGAACGCGCATCGCCCCGCATCCCGACGTGGGAGACGGCGTTCCAGATCCCGCCTACATTATGCAACGCATTTATGTAACCCCGCTCCTTACGGTAACCCACGGCAACACAGACATGATTACATGCATTATTCTTCACACATGTTCGGTGCTGAGACTCCCTTTACGAACGCACGTGACTGACGGTCTGTGTTTGATTCACTTTTCTCTGGTGCCGTTAGCATTGCTGCGTAGCGGCCGCTCCGTGTACGTCCATCTTGTTTCACTTTCAGCCTTTTTGCAGGAAGGAGAATGGGACCGGAAAGCAGGCCTTAGGCTGTTTTCAGTTCTGCTTCCCACCCTGCACACAATGTACACACGCTGTACCTACGCTCTACATAATCCACTCTATACAGACTACGCTGTCCACTCAAGACACACACACACACTCCGAAAAGCCTATGCTGCACAGCACAGCTCGCCAGACTATGACCTTGCTTTGACTTTCTGAAAATATCCTATCCTTTTCTGCAGTTCTGTAATATTAATATACAAAAGTCTGTCTGTTGTCATCCTGCAACTTTTGTCACAGTGATACCATACAAGTTAGTCTCCTAACACTGCATCTCCCTCACACTGCACTCCTCACACTGAGCCTCCTAACACTGCGTCTCCCCCACACTGCGCTCCTCACACTGAGCCTTCTAACACTGCGTCTCCCTCACACTGAGTCTCCTAACACTGTGTCTCCCTCACACTGTGCTCCTCACACTGACCCTCCTAACACCGTACCTCCCCCACACTGCACCTCCCTCGCAACGATACTCCTCCCCACAGAAGCAGCAGACATCAAGTCAAGGTCAAGGTAAACTTTATTATCCCAGAATAGTGAAATTCAGGTGGTCATGGTACACAGACAAGGTAAAAAGACATAAGAATAAAATTATAAAAGAATAACAGAAGAATAAAAATACTAAAGGAATAAAAGTACAATAAGAATAATAAAGATAGTCAAAGTTCAATGCAGCATCCCCTTCCCAGCTCCCCAAACACGCTCGCTCGCTCGCTCACTCGCTCGCTCGCTCACTCACTCACTCACTCACTCACTCACTCACTCACTCACTCACTCACTCACTCACTCACTCACTCACTCACTCACTCACTCACTCACTCACTCACTCACTCACTCACTCACTCACTCACTCACTCACTCACTCACTCACTCACATTATATAAAATGGATAAACTGTATATTGCACCCAATGAAAACGTACTGCACATTACTGCGAGCCCTCAGCTCTGCAGATCCAAGTCTGAACCCAGCCGAGCTACTCTCCTGCGGGTGTGTCTGGTCAGGCCGTGCTCCCGGAGGCTATGTTGGCTCACCACAGCGAGATTCCTGGAGAGATTAACCTCGTCGGCCACGCTTTATTTAAGCAAAAACCACCAAGCAGCCCACAGACACGGGCAACAACCTGCATCACACTGACAATGAAGCCAGCAAAGCCTTGTTTCTTCACCACAACCGCTACCACACTATGATCAGTGCTCTGGTGAACCCAGGCAGGGGTTTCATACTCATAATGAATCAGCCTGACCTACTTATCAGGTACCTTCGATGAAATGCACTACATAGTATACTAGTATAGTACTACTATGTACACAGTATACTCCTAACACTACATAGTGTAAGTTAAAATACAATTTGAAGCTACAGGATTCCCACATTTTCCCATTCAAGAAAAGGAAACAATTGTGTTCAGATATTTTAGCAGTGACATAACACATCATTTAGCTGTACCTTTTTCGCCATGTTAATACTGTCCCTGTTGCACACTAGAACCGCGCTGAGTATTTATAGAGAAGAATGGCTCCAACGGCCCAGGGAAGACAGCAAGGGCACTGTATGTCAAATGTCAACGCGTCTGAACAAACAGCTAACTCTGCGCACGTGGACGTGCTGCTACCGCTAATCTAATCCACTCCAGGTGGACACTCTTCCTGTGGTCGAAACCAAACCTTCGGATGGCTTTAAATGCCAGGTGTTATACATATGGGGTATGAACAATAGATATGAATTTAGATCGATTTTGCGGCGCCCTAGAATCCTGCTGACGAATCCGGCCTCTCTGGACAGAAAGGCCTCTTTGGACAGAAAGAAAAAGGTGAATGAGTAAGAGGTTGAAACAGAGGAGAGAGACTGAGGTAGAGGGAATGTTGCGAGCTTGGGACAGAGGGGAAGGGACGGGGAGAAGAAAAGGGGAGAAAGAGACCACAATCTTGTCACTGAAAAACAGGCTGCCACGAAAAGATCCACATTCTCATTACCTGCCCCAAGAACCCCTTCATAATACATATATTTCTGATCATCTTCACAAATGAATCGGTTCCAAGACTTACCAGAATCATACAAAGTAAATATACTTCTCATTGTAGTGGCTACTGCAATAGAGGGGGCAGTTTAACACATCTCTGCCTGCACATGATTTCAGAGAGGGTGTGGGCTAAACAATGACCGAATTTACATATGTGCTCCTCTTTAATTCTGAGACACAGGTGTCTGAGACACAGGTGAAAAATTGCGTTCTTCATTTTCTTCCACGTGAATGCGACTGTATTTTTTCAGGGAGTGGGAGTGGATGACGTCGTTTAACGTCATCTATGTGTCCTATTTCTCTAGCAACGCAGGTTATCTTTTCATGCAAATATTGCCACTGGTCATGCAAATCTTTGAATTTGAGAACGAGTGGACGTGTGAAGTGGACATGGAGGAGAGTTTGCGGAAGAGGGGGATTGACATAAGGTCTAAAGGAAGATCAGAGGTCAGAAGAAAGAGGGAGAAGGAAACGAGCGAGAGAGAAAGAGAGCCATTGTAGAGAAGGGGGAGAGGGCCGTGATGCAGCGGGTGGGTGTAGGAGCACAGGCCACACGGTTAGATGGTATCGCCGTGACAAAAGTAGCAGGACGACGACAGACAGCTCTGTAAACAGTGCACCACCACCCCCCTGTACACCTAGCCCCTCCCCCAGCAGCTGCCAGCTCCACAGGGACTCCAGACAGCATGTGTGCTGGACGTGCGGGGCGTGGGAGCGAGGAGACCCCATGCTGCCCTCACGTCCTGAGCCAGCGAATTTCGCCTTGTGTTCCATGCGAGAGGAGGGCGGAGTTACCAAGAGCCTTCTCCATGTATGCCCTAGAGAAGTGTCCCTGTGGCAACGACCATCCAGGTGTCTAACACAGCTCCCCAACAAAGGTTCGCCTGCGATAATATACTTATGATGAGACTGGACTAGACACTCCTAGCTTCTGCTGACAGACCAGGAAGCGACATCACATGGCACTGCAGGTGTAATTAAACTCTAAATTAAGTTAACTCTGGCTCTCCTGATCAGCACAGCCATTTTGTTTATGATATTCGCAGCTGTGACAGAAGAGCGTCTGGACACCACCCACCGGACTCCGCACACAGACCTCCTCTCACAGGTCACCACCCCCACGGGGCCACACCCACTGGACAGAGCCATCGGAGCACTCCCAATCCCGACAGCCTGATTAAAGGCACCTCCCTCAAACACCGGAGAACCACAGACTCCACAAGCCTCTTTCATCCTGCTGAGGCTGACAGAGTGGGCATTACAGGGTCTAGACACCAAGCAGTTTATTTATTTACGCTGGTATGCAACAAATTCAGGGTTTTATTTTTTTTCAACATGTTAAATTCAGCAAATGAAAAGCAGTTGTGCGTTAAAATTTACAGGGATATGTCATGTTTAAGTTAGAATCAACAAAACACGCAATTTGGCCTGGGGTGCCCAAACTATTGCATACCACTGTATCGGCTGTCGCATTAACTCCTCTGCGGATGCCGTGTCACCGTGGTGACACGTAAGCGCAAACGCACGGCATATACGCGCAAAGGAGTCAGAGGTCACTCTGCGCCAACATTCCACGACTCCACGGTCCCGCGAGTCCAGGACGGACGGTAATGTCCGGGCTGGCAGTGAGGATGGTTTTCGGAACGGATCCAGGCCCTGCAACCCCCTCTCTGCTCGGAGTGCGTTTCTGCGGTGGGGTGAGCGCGCACTGCGGTTCAGCCTCACCGCACATCAGACACCAGGGAAAACCGTGGAGAGTGGAAACCCAAACAACAGCTCTCAAGAGAGAGACATTTGCTTGGTGCCTGAAACCACGCCCCTGGCCTGTGATTGACTGGCCCAGACAGGAGGGACAGGGGGGAGGGGGGGGGGGGGGGGGGGGGGGGGGGGGGGGGGGGGGTAAACTCTGGTCCCGGCAGGTGTGACTCCTGGGGTACACCGAGCCCCATGATGATTACGGGGCTGAAATCTGACTCTACCACCCTGCAGGAAGTGTTTACTCAACACAAATTTACAGCGGCCTGTGTTCTAGACGGTGTCTGTGTGCGAGAGAGTGAGACTGTGTGTGTGTCAGTGAGAGAGTGCGGGACTGTGGGTGAGTGCATGTGTAACTGTGCGTGCGTTTGCGTGTGTGTGCGTGTGTGTAGGCGAGTGTGTGCGCACGTGTGTATGAGACGGGGAGAGAGAGCCTTTGTGTGCATCAGTGAGAGAGTGCGGCACTGTGGGTGAGTGCATGCGTAACTGTGTGTGTGTGTTTGTGTGTTTTTGTGAGTGTGGGACAAACGAGAGCAGCTGCAACTTATAGAACACACACTCGCACACACACATACACACACTCCACAGGGGTAGGGGGCGATGTGCTGACTCTCCATTTTATTATCGGAGGGGAATTATTCAAGCACAACAATGAAGGGCTGGGGGGGTCTGACAGACAGCGCTACACAACCCCCCCCCCCCCCCCCCCCCCCACATACCAGTGAAGAGACCAGCTCACCTCTGGAAGCGTCAGCATTGTCCTTTATACTGTTGTTATCTAGTTTTTATTGCCCCCGTCTTGTTTGTGTGTTTTTTTTTTTGTTTACCGTCCTCATTGTTGTATGACCCTGACACAATGCGTGTGCATTTCAGAGATTGCTGTCGCAGTTAAAACGCATTCAGCGCAAACACAACGGCGCAGCCAACCCCCTCCACTCCCCCAACCAAACCAGCATAAAGGCTGTTTGTCTTTTGGCCCCGTTTTACTGTACAGTGTGGCAGAAGAGTGGGGCCGTTCTCTTTGATCCCGCCCCACGTCCCATGACCAAAGGCAGGCAAGGACACAGGACCAGTGTAAAAGCACATGCAGGCAGCTTCTCCTGTCTATGTGGCTTATCTCTGAGGCTTACCTTTGAGGCTCTCTCAAACCAAATTCACCACTAAAACATCTAGCATATTCCGGTTAAAAATATACAGGTCTAATCATGTTCAACACCTCAAATGCCTTGTTGTTCACACACACACACAAAACATATATATACATGCATATGCACACACATGCACTTGCGCACACACACACACACGCACATGCACACGCGCACACACAGACCAAATTTTACCCCTGCGCACGCAAGCAGGACCCCAGGAGCCAGCCCAGGTCTACATTAAATAAGGTACAGCCTTCAGTGCAGCATAATATCTGGCAACCCGCGGAAGTTGGCCTGCTTCCGTCAGCTCAGCCTAGGGGGCAGGAGCTGCATGGCACTGGCGTTATCGTCACGGCAACTCACCGCCAGCCCCCCCCCCCTTTACCGCACCTGTACACCTGCATCCCCTTACACAGCACCCCCACATCCTGCACCCCCCCCTAACACATTCATCAAATCGCCCGTTTTATCTTAACACCCCACCAGGCTGACTGGCAAGAGAAGAGAGAGATTTATTCTTTCATGTGATGCTTCCTCCACATGGGTGGAGCAAGATCGCACATTGCGTCATTGGTGCTTCACCATCTAAAAAGCCTATTTTAGTTAGGCACCATCTTATCGCTCTGCTCTTTTTGACAAGGAATAGTAGCAATTGTAACCTGCGATCCATTTCTATTATGCTTTTTGAAGTACCTCGTCCTATTTCTGAATCTGGAAAAATGTATCTGTTATAATGCACCCTCCTCTTAGAACATACTGCAAAAACATCTCAGTGAGACTTTGCTGGTAAAATAAAGACTAAAACGACAGTAAGAAAGTGTGTCATATAACATCCATCCATCCATTTTTTAAACCGCTTGCTCTTAGTCAGGGTGGGGGGGGGGGGCTGAAGCCCATCCCAGCATGCATTGGGTAAAAGGCAGGAATACACCCTGGGCAGGTCGTCAATCCATCGCAGGGCACACACAACATTCACTCAACACATTCATGCACACATTTGGACTGTGGGAGGAAACCGGAGTACCCGGAGGAAACCCGCAAACTGCACACAGAAATGCCATGGCGGGGATTCAAACTCTACTGCTACTCACTGCACCACCGTTCCGCCCGTGCCAGATACGACATGATACGAAAATTAACTGAAAAGACTCTGCCTCCCCTGTTTTATGTGTCCTCCCGCTCTTGAGGTATTTGGTATGACGCTACAAGGCAAGAAAATGCAACACAGTATGGGGAAACACCTGAGAAATGAGTCCAGAAACATCTGCAACCAGGGCATAAAATTAACTTGTTCTTTGTTCACCCACTGGCCAGAGTGGCTTGTGGATTCTGATGACCAGCCATTTTCAAGCTTTTACCAGCCACTTTACCTTTTACAATATAACACAACCGGGTTGGTTACCTGCCAAACTGGCTGCTAGAGTAGAAATCTTACCAGCCACAATCAAAATTTTACCAGCACTTAGCTGGTGGCAGGTGTTAACTTCACACCCTGTCCACAACACTGCTACTGTGCAGTTCGACAGCGATTTGACTGGTTCTCCCTTATGTCACTGTCATTATTATCTACAACTTACATGTTAAACACCAGCCATTTACGCGACTAAGAGCTCACCAAAGTCATTCAGCTAAACCGCAGCACTCAACCGGCAGCCCTTCAAAGCCGCACCCCTCGGCGCTCGAGTAAGAGGAGACAGTGAAGCGGATTTGCCTCCGTCAGGGTGAGGTTCGAGGATCGCACACGGACAAGCAGAAGGCTAAAGAAGCCCGACGTCCCTTTAGCCAAACTCAGACATGCAGTTAACACTGAAACCAAACAGTGGGAGTAGATATGAAACACAGGGGGAGAGGAGAGAAGGACAGAGAACAGGGAGGAGGAGAAAGGACGACAAAGAAGGGAAGAAGAGATGGGAAGGGAGGAGAGGAGGAGATGTACAGAGGTTTGGGAGAAGAGCAAAACCATCTCTTTAGGGCAGGGGTAGGCAACACTGATCCTGGGGTGGCAGAGATGGTCCTGGTTTTTGCTCCATCCCAACCCATAACTACATAACTGGATTAGTTTTAATTAATCAGGTGTAATGAATGCTGGTGACCACGTACTGGACGCACTCAGCATTTCACCATTCATAATATTCAGGCTCAGACTTTCAATCATCCATCAAACTCTTGTGATCAAGATGGAACAAAAACCAGAAATGTCACAGGCACTCCAAGACCAGGGTTGACTACCCCTGCTCTAGGGTCACATTTTCACTTCAGCCGAGTCCCACTTAGTTAGGTGGTGCCCATATATGATCTCTGGTTATCGGCCCGTTTGGGTTTTTCAGTCTAAGCCGGGACAGCCCCATGGTTACGAGGTCTAGCTGAGGTTCTTAACCACTCTGTTTACCCTGCTCTTACTCTAACCACATTCACTCCGCACTGCTTAGCCACAGGTCCGCAGGGTATTACAACCTGATATCCTGCATCATAAACACAAATTAACTTAATTCAAATGCGCAGCCATTCCGCACACTGCCATCATCATGTGACCCCTCAGGGCATTAACATTCTGAGCAACAAGCTAATGTTCCTTCAAACAGTTAAACAAAAATACACTAATACATCACCTAAGGCTATCTACCCAAAGAGTACTGCACGCAGTGTACTTTTCATTTGTTTATATTTTTTAATTACCACAAATGGGCTGCTGGGTGGCTCTTTCAGTTAAGGAACCACGCTGTGGTGCATGGATGAGCCCCACGGTCTATCGAATCGCGTGACACGCGTTTGGCGATTGCGTCACCCAGGGTAGGTGAGGGTTCAGTCCGTTAGGGGTCCATGTTTCATCACTCTCTAGTGACCCCCGCTGGTCGATCGGGTGCCCGTGAACTACATGTCAAAAGCCACATATGAAAGGTCATCCTCCCACTCCACTCTATGCAAATTTGGCAGCAATCTGCAATGTGAAAAGAAGCAGCTGGTGATACCACCTGTTTCGGAGAAGAACCGCACATGTCTACACTCCCCCGAATCGGCAGTGGGGCTTGTACACGAAAGGGGCTCGGTTTCAGATTATTGGACATGGGGAGGGAATTGGACATAATCAGCCCCATGTTGGGTGCCAAATTTATTTTAAAGATTTTTTCAAAAAGACCACAAATGACAGGAACCCTGGGCTACACCTCAGGATAACAGAGAAACCATTAAATGTGTAACTCTCACACACGTAACCTTACTCCCTCAGTTACAGAAAGAGAGCAGCTGCCTGTGACACGGACAGACAGACCCCGTCCATCCATAGGGCACATATGTCTCAGGTTAACTCTTCAGCACGCCGCCGCCTACACGTCAGATTGCTGGGAAACACACTGCAACATCAACCTCGCACGACCGCCCCAGAACCCCACACCTTCTTCTAATAATCTAATGATGATCCAAACAATGGATGAAGAAGGTCATGTATCATTGCTACCAACCTGCAAATTTAAAATTAGCAGTGAATTAGCTACAGGTCTCTCTATAGAAAGCTCACGTTACTGCGCGCAAGTTAGGTTCTCACAGAAACACGCAAATGCCATGCTCTCAGTGCAGGGTGCAAACCAGGATCAATCTCATTTATCTCCAATGTACACACTCACCGTAAGCGTCACGCATACATACATACCACAAATGCTAGAGTACGTACACAAATGCCTGCACGCACAAAGAACACACTCAGGAATGTGAAATAACACAGAGACACTCAGAAACAAACATGCCCAAATGTACCCTTGCACACCCAAAAATCAAGCACTCAAGAAATGTGAACGAACACACTCACACAAACAACACGTATACAGACACGTAGATGAATGCGCCTACACACACATCTGAATCAAAGGACATGCCTGTAAATCGCTTCCACAGCCATGTGAAATGAAACGCAGTCTAAAGAATCTCAGGAATGTTCCTTTCTTTCTCTGTCAAGGACTTCTGACGGTACCACCACTGTAACCTCAAAACTGTAAACTCAAGACAGTTGATTTCTCTAAAAAGCCGGGACCCTCCGCTGAATGAAAATGAACTTGAGAACTGAGGACCACGTCATTTGGTCCTCGTTTTAAAATTCAAAGGTTTTTTTGTTATTCACTTATTAAAAGCTTTGTCTATAAACAAAACAGACAAATATACCATGGGATTGCTGACTCTTTGCATTGCCCAAAGTCTTTGAAGGGGGGGGGGTGTGTGTGTGACTGTTCTTGGTATCCAGGGGTGTGGTTTTCAAGGCAATTTATTTTAATTTAATTGCACAAAATGTAATGACATTCAAATCAATTCCTTGGTATCCAGGGGTGCGGTTTTAACGGTCACTGATTTGAAACCAAGAACCCTGTTCAAAAAGGAAGACTGGAGACCAGAGCCAGCAATCCCATAGTGCATTGCTCCATTGTGTTTAGAAACAAAGGTCTCAGACTCTAAAGGCAAGAGAAAGGGACCCAGCTACACAAACTGCTACTGGTACAGCTTATCTACAGCTTGAGGCCTAGCTACAGGAACAACTTCTCTCTTTAGGAGAAATGGAGCGATTATATTTTCCTTTTCTACCCTCCTATTAATATTTGCACAGCAGATGACCCTACCCAGTGTAGTTTACATAGCGTACATTTTTCTATGTTTAGTCATTTACACCTGCATACATCCTTATCTTATCTACACAAGTGGTTATAGGTCAAGTTTCTTGAAAGTAAGTACATAGAGGAGGGTGTCTCAGAATACGTGCTGCTTTAAGAGTGATGATCATCCCACCTCGCCTTGGGAGAAGCTCCTCATAGGAGCTTGCCGAGACACGGACGAGTCTTATGCTAATCACTTGACCATTCGCATCAAGTCCTGTCGTCACTCTTGTAGGGGCAATAGTGTTCTTACCCAAAGAAGTGAAAGTATTTCACTGATCAATCGCCCGCAGGTTTCCTTCATATCTTAGGCTATCAGTGAACAGAGGAGCACTGGTCCTTCATGGATTCTGTTCGGACACATCCTACTGCCCACACCTGTGAAACAGAGACCACCTGTTTCACAATCGCTTTCAGAGCCCACATTCCCCTGCGCCACACCTCCTCCCTGCACTGTGTGTGTGTGTGTGTGTGTGTGTGTGTGTGTGTGTGTGTGTGTGTGTGTGTGTGTGTGCATGTCAGAAAGAGAGGGTACTGCTCCTGGTTCCAGCTGTCATGTTTTACTTCATGAATAAAGAGGGGCCCAACGCCACGTCAGCTTCAGCAGCACAGCTCAGCCAGTTCAGCTGCTCCTCACAAAACCCCATCACTGAGCTGTTGTGAGACTCTCACCCTATCACTGTGAGCTGTAGTGAGAGTCACACAGGTTACTGTAAGATCTGCTGTGACTCTCACCCCATCACTCTGAGCTGTAGATTGACTCTCACCCCATCACTGAGCTGTAGTGAGAGTCTCACAGGTCACTGTAAGATCTGCTGTGACTCTCACCCCATCACTGTGAGCTGTAGTGAGAGTCTCACCCCATCACTGTGAGCTGTAGAGTGACTCTCACCCCATCACTGTGAGCTGTACTGTGACTCTCACCCCATCACTGAGCTGTAGAGTGACTCTCACCCCATCACTGAGCTGTAGTGTGACTCTCACAGGTCACTGTGATACTCTACTGTGACTCTCATCCCATCACTGTGAGCAGTAGTGAGAGTCTCACAGGTCACTAAGATCTGCTGTGACTCTCACCCCATCACTGTGAGCTGTAGAGTGACTCTCACCCCATCACTGAGCTGTAGTGAGACTCTCACAGGTCACTGTGAGATCTACTGTGACTCTCACCCCATCACTGTGAGCTGTAGAGTGACTCTCACCCCATCACTGAGCTGTAGTGAGTCTCACAAGTCACTGTAAGATCTGCTGTGACTCTCACCCCATCACTGTGAGCTGTAGTGAGAGTCTCACAGGTCACTAAGTTCTGCTGTGACTCTCACCACATCACTGAGCTGTAGTGAGACTCACAGGTCACTGTGAGATCTACTGTGACTCAACCCATCACTGTGAGCTCTGGTGTGACTCTCACAGGTCACTGTGAACTAAATATAACTTTCAACTTCATTTATATAATTCAACTGCGTCTACCACAACATTTGTACACATCACAATATAGCCGACACACGCAAGTGCATGAACACATTCTGCACAAATAAACACAAAGGTACACAGACACACACACACTAAGGCTGCATCCCAATCCAGTTTTTGCTCCACCCTCGTAAACTTCACTTGCAAACTTCACTTGGGAGGATGTGACGCACATACCAATAAAACAGGAGTGGACACTTGTGTTTAGCAAGTGGGAGGGAGCGAGGGTGGAGCGGGTTATTTGAATCGAGACGCACTTCACCCCATCTATACTCGGCTGCACAGTGGCGCATCGTGGGATCTCAGATCATGTAAAACGTCTGTCACCGTAGCCTTCCTTTAAAGGGATGAAACTATCAACCTGTTTACATTAATTATCAGTCAAGCAATTGATTTAGGCTACTGAATAACAAATATCAATAAATACCGCAAGTTTTGTGGGCTAGCATATTTCTTTGTGTCATAAAATTGTGTAGATTTAAATTAACTGGCAAAAAATCACGTTTTTTCTGAGTTGCACATTAGCATTGTGTTTTCTCCTCATCACGTTAAAGAATGTCATTAATTTCAGACGGCACTCAATTTAGTCAAAACGATTTAAACATTAGAAAGCATACATTTAAAGAGGAAAACCTCTGAAATTGCTGGAACCAGCGTTGAGCGCAATGCATGCTTTCAAGCTAGAAAAACTAATTTACCCAAATATGTGCTGTTCATTGATCACTTCGCATTACATAGGCTATTAAGGCTTTTTGAGTCAGCACAAATGTGGATATAGTAAAATGCTACACAAGTTTATTTACCTATTCGTCTTGGTTATTGAGAAATTTGATTGTTTGGCTATCTGGCAAATTATACAGAAAAATATTGAGAGACGAGTAGCCTAATAATCCGTCATCCCACAGTACGATAATCTGTGGATGCATAAAGCAATTAATTGATTAACCTGTATTTATTAGCCTATGCACCGTCTTTTCCATTCTGTATGCGCTTTTAATGTATAATACCACGAGAAACATTAACGTGATTATCACTGAACAGAACGTTCGATGTGAATTGTGGGTAATATGAGCTTGCCGAGCCTGCTCTTTTGCAGACTCGTTCCCTTGAGAAAAGTTGAGGGTGGAGGGGCTATGTCACAAACTTCACTTGGCTTTCGGATTGGACTCACACCTAAAATGGAGACCGAGGGTACATCCTGGGCCGTATCCGAATCAGCACTCTTCCACACTGTTGAGTAGCCTTGGTGAGTAGATCGGGCGAGAAAGTCGTAGAGTATGCGAAAACTTTTCAAATTGCAGTATACTTCAAACACCCGGAAGACACACTTACTTCCGGGGTTTCGCTGAGTACATTTGGAACCACACTTTTCAAGAAGTACACAAACATTTTGGTCACATAAATATGACGTGAAGCTTCGTTCAAATAGAACAAAAACAAAACGTGACATGGCAGCGCAAAAGTGGGGCACAGGGTTGCCATATCTTGTAAGACTTTCCAGCCAAATGGCGACTCAAAACTAGCCCAAATTATAAGCTATTTTTAACTGAAACCAACGTATTTTAAATAGAAATCATCATGTTTTTACTTTTTAAAATAAGTGCGTGCTTTGCGACTTTTCATTTTCACCCATGACTGCAAGTACCCCACTTTAGCTGTAAAACCACGGACATGGCAACACTGGTGGGACGTCTTATGACCTGCTTATGGAAGTGTCTTATGACTCTTCCACAATGTGGTTGGAAAATAGTATGGCGGATATTTTTCGCGGACTGCTAAACAGTGCACATTAAACAGCACACTTCTGCCAGTGCACTGTATGCAGGAGACAGGGCTCTGATTTGGACACAGCCCTGGTCTCAAAAGGGATTCCCCCAAGTGAAGTTTGCAAGTGAAGTTTACGAGGGTGGAGCAAAAACTGGATTGGGAAGCAGCCTAAGACATGCACACACACACAAAGCCTTTGACTGGAGAAAAGTCTGTCAGCGCTCACCAACAGAAAACACTAGAATGTGCCATACGGCTGGTACCCCTGCAGAAGCTGACAGCTCTAATGTCACTCCACGCTGACACATGACACCACTCTGGTAATACAGCTGAATTATTCAGCTCTTTCTGGTCACAATGTGGTCCCATCTCTCAAGTGTCAGCATTACTCTAGGAAGACAGGAAATGATTTCACTGAATGAAGCAACCTAACGTACCACCTCATATTTCGGTTAGGTTCCAAAGAAACACTCTGGTCTTTGGTAAACACAGACCTGCTAATTTTGCCTACATAACTCACTGAATAGATGACACACAAATCTGAAAAGAGGAGTTTTGTGTGCACACATTTATGTGTGCATGTCTGTTGAAGTAGCACACATACTGCACATCCGCTCAGTGATGGGGTGAGAGTACACACACCGTTTGTGTGTTACTGTGTGCCCATGTGTATCCGTGTTAAAGCATGAGCGTGTGTGTGTTTCTGTGTGCCTATGTGTGTCTGTGTTAAAGTGTGAATGTGTGTGTGTGTGTGTGTGTGTGTGTGTATTTATTCAACTTGTCTGGCAAATAATGATCTTGTTCTGACAGATTGTGATAAAAGCATCCGGATGCTGCTGGTCGACGGGGATGATGGAACATTAATATCACTCAGATGATCCCACTTCTGCTGGCCTCTCCTCCAACACACAGAACATTCCAGGCCTCTGAGCCAAATCTGCCTTGGTGGCAAACCCGTGGCTCTAAACATCAAACAGTGAGTGGTTCTACAACAAACACACACGGCTACACAAACAATGTTTTGGTCACATAGTGTAAGACTATACAGCTGTTCATAGAAAGAGAAGGTCCAGAAAATCTTTAAACCGTACCAAATGGTTCTGTACATGTTTTGAATAATGTGAAAACTTATCTAATGAGTAATGCAAAAAGACCATAAAGGTTGCAAGAAATAAAAATAAAAAATACACCAAAACATACAGATATACGTTATGATTAACAGATGTATAATGCTTTCTTTCCATGCACAAGCCAAGCCTTTTTAGCTCTGTTCCAGGACTAAATCACACATTTAACGGAGTGAGAGCCACATGTATGATTACGTTTGAAAACAGGCCTCAGTAGACTGAAAAAATTTCCCCTTTGTGCTACATAATCCCAGTGATTGTAAAGGATCACCGCAGACTAGATACATTTGCCGGAAACTTCTCTGGGATAAACATTTCACTGTGTCCTGAATCAGTGTTGTGGTCGTTTTCTTGTCAAAAGCGATCCTTGAGGGTACCCTAAATAAAAACGAGATAGTACTTTTTCTTTATCTATAAAAGAAACCGTGTCACGAACTGTTTTTAGTAATCCACTTTGGGTATAAATTACTGCGTGCGCGCGCGGCAGGCAGCCACAATAGTCTCGTGCGGTTCGACGTGTAGCTCGAGGTGACAGTCTGTGCTGCGTCTCCACAGAGAAGTTGAACAACTGACTTCCAAAAGATGATCTGCAAGTTGCAACATGATCCAAAGACCGCCGGCAGCCCCTTTCATTTCCGTCTTCGCTAGCGAAATCAGCGGCAGTGTCCGCGATAAGAGTAGTACATTGTGCGTTATAGTGCAATTCCTTTAATTTTACTATCATTTTGAATATCAAATTTAACTTAAAAGTTAGTTAAACCATATTGGTATCAATTTATCAACTCAAAATCACGACACAATTTCCTATGTTTATTCATTTTCTGCGTTCTAGCAGTGTGGATAGCTAACTTACTGTAACGTAACATTACTCATTTTCTACTGTTGTGCATAGTGCCACCGTTGCGGTGAAAAATTTGCTAGTCGGTATCCATCCATGACGTAGGTTCTGACATTCGTTAAATACGAGCAAACTGAACTTGATAAATATATTAACAACTCAACGTTATACGAAATGGACAATAAGCTGCAATTGTCTATAAAGTTAAATAAGTGACCGTCCATCATTAATGCTTTGAACCAAGCTGCTAAGGTGCCAATATTGTTGCCAAAGTAAATCATGTAACGTTATTTCAGCTTGTCATTTAAACTAATCTTAAATCCTCCTAGGCAGATCGCTTTTAATCAATTTATTGTTGCCATTTCAAACACGATAATGCGAGAATAACTTTTGGTGGCGTTTTAGGATTCATCTTTTTTTAAGTGCAAGCATGCAAATTAGACAGTAATGAACGTTACTCATTAGTTTTCCAACTTCGCTAACTTAACTAGTTAGCTGCCAACCTTGCGGTCTTGTTTGAGCTAGCTAACGGTTCAACTTCAGATGCATCAAATGGGTCATTATCTTAACTTACCAATCTGGCTGGTTATCTCCGTCTCCAGAGTTAAGAGTAGATTGATTAAAAACGCCCCGATCGTGGCTCTTCTCAGCTGAGAAACCTTCACAGTTTTGATGACGCTCGATTTTCCAGAATTGATTAGCTAGCTCGTCCGCTAGTCAATTAGCTTTCTGGATGGCTAGCTTGCTAGCTAGCTACGTGTAATTAATCAGCCCCCATTTCTCCGAGGTTAACAGCGCCATTTTCTAGGGTGGGGGAAATTTATAACGCTAGTAAAGTTATCGTATCCACTGTGGACAGTCCCTCGCTCCCGATAGTAAAACGGACTTGCTACGACTCACAGGGATCAGCTGTCATCCGAATGGATGTCCCACAGGCTGTGACTCTCCATGCTGACATCAACACCACCGGCACCACCCTCTCATGATCGGGACCTTCCACAAGGGTTTCTTTCCTTGTGCCTGAATAGAAAACGAACCCCACCTTCTCTGTTTTCTGTGCAGGACTAGACAAGTGCGGTGGATGCTAAGCAACGAAAAACAATAACCATTAAGAAAAGACGCATGGCACTGTAGCGGATATTATAGCACCGTGTTTATCGTATAACACAGATAGAACAGATAGATAGTTAAAGCACAGATAGAACAGTGAATTCTCGTCGACCAGGTCAACTCGTCTCATTTTCTGGAAATAGTGAGCCATCATTCGGTTGCCAAATGCGTGCGTCTTCTACGAAGAGGGTGGATATCCGTATTGTACGGCTAGTTAGAATATTGCAACTTTGTTTGTCAAACATGTGGCGTTAACATTAGTTTACTACTGCCTCTTTCAAGGCTCCTTGCACAATCCAAGGGGGGACGTGTTGGTTTGCGGGCTGGCTGCCAGCATGTCGAGGAAAAGTCCCCGTCTGCCTTGTAGTTACAAGTCAGATCACTGCCCGAAGATGAAGCACAGCAGGTCACCTCTGTGTGGTCTTTACAGGCTAGGATAATAGCAGGTTGTAACCCACACAGTTGCCTACTCTGATGAGGATTTGTTTATTATCTGCAGCCTTGAGTCAGTGGGAGTCATAATGCAAACCATCGTAAATGGCACTTTGCTGCCTTTCTATTAAATGCATTCGCATGATATACGTACACATAGGCTGGCGTGATATTATTACTTGGCATATAGCCTACTCTGTTAGAGAGTAAGTTAAAAGGGTGATAACGTTATGACACCACACGTTAGCTTACTGTGAATACATCACAGCAAAAACAACAAAAAGGTGTTAAAACCACCGAACTATATAGTTAAAACAGAGCTATAGTTTCAGTATAAATTGGTATTTTTAAATTTAAACTGTTCAGATAAAACCATGACAATAAATCCATTGTGCTTCACAATTATTTTAAGAGCAATATTATGATTTCATCACACTAGACTTCACATAATAATGGCATGTAAACAATATCTTAAATCTAAATGTTTAGTAGCTTACTGTACATGGTGCCAAACAATGATTCAATTTAAGGCCCGACTGATCAGGTTTTTGAAATTGTACATACAGTTGGGCAGGTAAAATTTCTGGGATACTGGCTTAATTGTGACCAGCTGTTCTGACAATTACCGGTTGCTTATTTCACCATTATACACATACAGATGGGTGACAAATTAAAGGAAAGGAAAGGGAAAAACCCCTACAGTGTGGGGGGTCCGGTGGCTCTGTTATGCTATGGCGGGCATTTTCCTGGCATGGTTTGTCCACTTGTCCCCTTAGAGGGAAGGATCACCTTTATCCTACGATGAAGCATTTCAACCTCTCCACCACCATCGTCAAAACACCAAATGAGGGAATATATTTTTGAAGAATGGTGTTCCATCCCCCCAGTAGAGTTCCAGAGACCAGAATTTATGCTAGACTAGAGGTAGAATCTATGCCAAGGCGCATTGAAGCTGTTCTGACAGCTTGTGGTGGCCCAACACCTTAATAATGTGTCACCTGTCTGTAGGCTATATTCAAAGACAGGAATTTGCAGCTATAGAAAATGGTGATGCATTGTGAATTGTGACCCTTTTATAATTGCACATATAATTCATTTGGAAATCTACTACTAAAAAACCTATTGTGGGATGGTAGTATGGTTTTCTTACAGATGAGCGTTCAACACGTTCATTGCTTGCAGACACATTTAAGACAGTGAGATACCCTCTGATTGGATTGGGCAGGATGAGGGAAGGCTTTGTGGTGTTGCTAATGCCTGGTATCTGTCATTGGGGTTGCTAATGACAAAGCAGTGTATGACAAGAAATTACAACACAATATACTTCAACAAATTCCGGTTGAAGTATATTGTGTTATGTTACATGTATTGTCACTTTCAACCAAATATCATGTCTGAGCTATTCTGAGCCATTTCTGAAACACTGAAAGTTGTGTCTCCCTGTTATCTAAGCCGAAAGGTTCAAAACCATGTATATTTAAAAAATTCATGAAGGGGTGTAGCCAAGAACAATAACAGAAACAATTGACGTTCTGTCCTTGCGACACACCTGTTTATGAGCATTCGTAAACTGTACCGGAAACTCGTATTGCCAATCAGAATCTCTTAGAGCAATGAAATAGAAAAGACTGGAAGGAACACAGGAGCTGACCATCTGGTTACTTTAGAGAATCTATGCATCTCTGCTGCCTCCCTGTGGTGGTGGTGGGGGACCACACAGTGAGTGGCACTGTCTTGTGGATTCAATGTGGGTGTTCCCTGAACCAAAAAAAGGCTGTGGTTTCCACAATAAAACACTATTGGCTGATGCAGTTTACAGCAACGACATTTTGAGGGTTGAGAATGAACTTAACCTTTTTTCTATTGGAATGAAATAAATATCTGTATTATTCAAGTGATTTTACAGTACATGATAATTTCTAAATGGTTATGGACTTGAGCGAATTCATTTGTCATTGCTAAAATTTCAGATGTTACAGAAACACTCATAACGTTTTGGGTCTCATACTGTATCCAAGAACACTTTTGAGCAACTAAACAGCATTAATATCCTGCATTATGTCTGCTATATCTAATAATGTCTGTATGTGTGCATATGCATATGTGTACACACGTACACATATGAACATGCACACATATACATTTTGTTACATGTATATAGCAGATGTGTGTTTGTGCATGTGTGTGTACAAGTGTGTGGCGATGCATTGCCATGCAGTGTCAGTACAATATGTTGATGTGCATTTGTTGCTAGGTGACTGAATGAGTGTGTGCTGCATGTATCCGTTCCATCTGGATTAGTAGTTGTTTCCTCAGTCAGTTAACAATGGAAGGAAATGAAGGGACAGAGAGATGTGCTTCTGTCAGGAAAGTGTGTACTGGGCAGAGTGGAACTAACACAATCATACTCTGTGCCACACAATCACACCCTGTGCTACACACTCTCACCCTGTGCCACACACTCACACCCTGTGCCATGCAATCATACTCTGTGCCACGCAATCACACCCTGTGCTACACACGCACACCCTTGCTACACACTCTCACCCTGTGCCACACACTCACACCCTGTGCCACACACTCTCACCCTGTGCCACGCAATCACACCCTGTGCCACACACTCACATTCTCACCCTGTGCCACACTCTCTCACTCTCACCCTGTGCCACGCAATCACACCCTGTGCCACACACTCACACCCTGTGCCACACACTTTCACCCTGTGCTACACACTCTCACACACTCACCCTGTGCTACTCACTTACACCCTGTGCCACACACTCTCACCCTGTGCCACACACTCTCACCCTGTGCCACACACTTACACCCTGTGCTACACTCTCACCCTGTGCTACACACTCACCCTGTGCCACGCAATCACACCCTGTGCCACACACTCTCACCCTGTGCCACATACTCTCACCCTGTGCCACACACTCACCCTGTGCCACGCAATCACACCCTGTGCCACACTCTCACCCTGTGCCACATACTCTCACCCTGTGCCACACACTTACACCCTGTGCTACACTCTCACCCTGTGCTACACACTTACACCCTGTGCTACACACTCTCACCCTGTGCCACACACTCTCACCCTGTGCCACGCAATCACACCCTGTGCCACACACTCTCACCCTGTGCCACACACTCACACCCTGTGCCACACACTTTCACCCTGTGCTACACACTCTCACACACTCACCCTGTGCTACACACTTACACCCTGTGCCACACACCCTGTGCTACACACTCCAACCCTGTGCCACACACACACACCCTGTGCTATTGTGGGAATGTTTTGTATTAGCTAACCCTAACCACCCCACTGGTTGAATACTCACTACAGTCTTTTCAAGCACCGTAACTCAACAGTAGTTGAGTTATCAGTATCAGTATAATGTTACAATAATGTCACAAGAGTGTACATGTGCTAATGTGACAAGATTAATGCGAAAATTTGTAATGTTGCAGAAATGTTACAAAATTGCAATAACATTGGTAATTTTCTTTGTTGTTGCAGAAATGTGACATTTTAAATAATATTGGTAAAACATTAAGTACATTTTGTGAGATTTGTGATAACACTGTTACATCATTGCAGAAATGTTGTGAGCTTATGATAGCAAAAGTGTAACTTTAACAATGTTGTAAGATTGTAATAACTTTGTTATAATGTCTCTGCAGAATTCCCCAGGATAGCGTTGACTCATTCAGACTCCCATTTACTTCTCTACAGCTCCCAACCCACACTGTTTCTGGTAAACACCACTGACCAATCATTCATCGCCTCATTAGCATATGAAAAGCATGTATTTTCTCCTCCCACAAAGACAGATAATGTAATGACCACACTGACTGCTACCGTTGTTCCACTGATCTCCTTTGCGTCAAGTGGCTGATCAATTGTCATTTGACATTTGAAATGAAAAAGAGCTGTCCCACGCATTCCTGGACTCTGTGTACATGAATGGGGAGCTATATATGCTGTAGGAATGTGTGTGTCATAGTGGGCTTGTTTCGTTTTTTCATTTTATTTTCAGTAGGTGTTTTCATGAGTGTGTTTCACACAAGCGTGGTAGTGACGTGTGTCACTACGATTTTCTTAAAAGTTCTTAAAAGACAAAAATGGCATGATAATGCCCCAAACATTAATATTTTGTTTGAACTGGGGTAATTACATTACATGCAGTGGATGTTCAATACACTCTTGTCCAGAGCAACTATCCAGAGCTTTTTACATTTTTATATAGTATTGACAAAAACAGTTGGATATTTATTGTATCACTTTAGGTTAAGTATCTTGCTCAAGTGTACAACGGCAATGTCCTACCTGGGAGTCAAACCTGCAATCTTTAGGTTACAAGCTGAGCTCCCGAACCATTATACTAACCATTATACTACACTGTAAAAAAAAATCCCGTTAAAAAACAGTAAAAAGTCTGGCAGCAAAGCTGCCAGTAGACTACCATAAAATAACAGAACATTGCTGTAAATGTAATTACAGAGGAAACCCCTAAAAATTACTGTAATTTTTCATTCATTCATTCTCATTTGTTGACAAAATCACATTATTAAATGGTATTTCCCCATAAACCTACGAGCAAGACCATTTAAATAAAAATAACAACCTTCAATTAACAGACATAGTCTGTCTTTTTATATTTATGGGTTATTGCTGTTATTTTAAAAAGAGATCTTTTATATAAAGCATATTTCTGTAATTTTACAGTAATTATGCCATTTTTTGAGAAAACAGGAAAAATCCAGTAAAATTTACAGTAGATTGTTAAAATACTTTCTTTTTTTTTACAGTGTACACTGCATATACACTGTACTACAAATGCATGTAGCAATGGCCCTTTTTCAGATGAACCAACCAGATTTTCAAGAACAAGACTATGTCTCCATGACTATTTCCCTAAGGAAATGACAAAGAAAGTATTTTTTAATCGTGGTCCAACCTTGAGAAACTCTTTAAAGAAGAAAACACTTCTTCACAAGCTTACAGATCCTACACAAATGCATCCAATTAGCATCCATTCAGTCTTGTAAATTAAACAACAAGCCCCTTTGGAAAACAATGTCTTCAATTTGTTGGCCAAAAAGTTTAACGTCATAGATTCAAAGCCGCCCAGTAACGGGTGTCCTTTTCCTGTTTGTCAGAAAACCAGCAATTGTGTTGTTGAGAGTTTGTGACCTACTGTTCAAAACAGTGGACAATAAAATTGTTTTTCAGGAAGTAATGCTTCATGGCAAATATTTCCCATTATATCTACACAGTGCATCCAAAAGAGAGATAAAACAATGTGCGTATACCAATCACACTCAATACAACCCCTGGCAAAAATGATGGAATCACCACACTTAGAGGATGTTCACCCAGCTTTTTTACTTCATAGCAAATTTGATTGTTTTCTTCAGGCAGTCATCTTTATTATGTTTCATTAGAACGGCACCAGACAAAAGTTCCAGCATCATCTCCTTGGCCAATGCAGATTTGTGATTCATCACTGAATATCGCTTTCATCCAATCATCCACACTCCATGATTGCTTCTCTTTAGCCCACTGTAACCTTGTTTTCTTCTGTTTAGGTGTTAGTGCTGGTTTTCGTTTGGCCTTTCTATATGTAAATCCCATTTCATTCAGCCGATTTCTTACAGTTCTGTCACAAACATTGACTCCTGTTTCCGCCCATTTGTTTTTCATTTGTTTTGTTGTGCATTTTCTATTTTCAAGGC
Source organism: Synaphobranchus kaupii (assembly GCA_029718625.1). Classification (NCBI taxonomy): domain Eukaryota; kingdom Metazoa; phylum Chordata; class Actinopteri; order Anguilliformes; family Synaphobranchidae; genus Synaphobranchus; species Synaphobranchus kaupii. The sequence continues at coordinate 89,051,851 of CM056379.1, forward strand.
ATATTGCTTTGAGTTTTCTATCCTGACGCTTTGACGTCTTCCTTGGTCTACCCGTATGTTTACCTTTTATAACCTACATATTTTGTTTATACTTGCACCAAATTTTAGACACAACAGACTGGGAACAACCAACGTCTTTTGCCAAACTCCGTGTTGGTTTTCCTTCTTGAAGGAGTTTTATAATCCTTTCCATTTTTTTCAATTGACGCCCCAACAAGAGAGTTGTCAATTGAAAAAAATGGAAAGGATTATAAAACTCCTTCAAGAAGGAAAACAAACACGGAGTGTGGCAAAAGACGTTGGTCGTTCCCAGTCTGTTGTGTCTAAAATTTGGTGCAAGTATAAACAAAATATGAAGTCCAACAGCTCGTTAAGGTCTGTAAGCACTCTCTTTTAACTGCAGACTAATTTGCATTTTTATGTACCCCCTCTTGTGCTGGTATTTGTTTTAGAAATACAAAGTACAAGGTGATTCCATAATTTTTTCCTCAACATTGAGTGATTCCATAATTTTTTTCCTCTACTTGATCTGGAAAAAAATATGCCATTAATTAAAATAATTAAATAAAATTTTTTTGAGGTATGTTTCACGAAGCTAGAATGATCAGCTATTAAACAAAAATAGTTTTGTGTCATATCTGTGATTTGTTTATTTGCTATGAAGTAAAAAAGCTGGGTGAACATCCTCTAAGTTTGGTGATTCCATAATTTTTGCCAAGGGTTGTACTAGCCACCAAGTAAAAAAAAAGTTTGTATTTTAGAGAGGACAGCGACATCTGGTGTCTTCTAGCAGTAACAGAGTTTCAGTCCAGAATCGGTTTTGGTTGGTGTACACAGTATATTCAAAAGCACTCAAATTGCACAAATATCTGAGATGAACCTTTTGACAATACTGGGATAAAATAAATGAATAACACATTCTTTTGCTTTGGTATGTCTGAGTTTGATAAACTATAGGTCCAATGTAAAATTGCACAGCTTGACAAGATTCAATAACAAAAAACAAGCAACCGCTCAGCACATTTTATATGTTTGTCTTGACATGTTTAATTAACAGATGTACTATATTTTTTCAGCAGTTTACAATTGTTCTTCAATGTATGTCACAAAATTATACAATACATACAAATTGTGTCTAGTTATAAATATAGACTTAACAAAATAAGCAGTTCAATCAGAAAAAAACCACATTATTGCATATATAAACATTTGAGGTGCGATAAAAGGTTTGCATAGTTTGCATTATAAAGAGATGTGCTTCATATACTGTCCACAATGCATTTATCTTGGCCCCGGGTTTCGCAGTGTAGCCCGGACTGAGTGGTGGTCTTTCTTGTTGTGAAGGTTTTTGTTGAGATTTATGTCCTTAGGGGCAGCTTTCAAGTAAAAGTGTAACTGTAAAATAAACCATGGAAACCAGAAAACTTTAGAGTGGTTCCCTCCAGTAACTTAAAATGCTACATCTGTCATACGGTCAGGTGGAAAAATCTGTTTTGTCTCAGTCTCACCTGTATGGCCTCCGCCGGTCCGACCGTTACTGTACTTGTGGAGGGCAGGTATCCCTGCTTGGATGCGGTTACGGTGTATGTGCCAGGCAAAAGTAACCGGAAATAGTCTCCATCCGCACCTTCAGGAAGATTACCAAGGAAAATCACATTTGAAAAATAAAAAATGCAGAAGGCAGATGTAATATTATCCTGAAAACAATATCCATGGAAATATCATAGTTAGCCTATCTCCTAAACTCAGCAACTTAAAGTCAACCGAAAGTCCACAGCCAGGATGGAATAGTAGGCTAGTGATCCACAGAAAAAAAAAATTATTTCTACTACCAAAGTAAGTTTTTCAGAAAATAGTTGATTGGCAATTCATCTTATCAGAAGGCACATGTTGGAGACCGCCTGGACATTTGTGCTGAGGCAAGTTTAGAACTATGTAAAAATATAACTAGCACCTGCCCAACACCTGCCCATCTCAGCATTAATCCAATGAAATCATTTAAATCTCATTTAAAGTCATATAAATCATTTTATGGTAATAATACCCATTTACAATATTAATAATAATGTGAGAATGCATTTTGCATGTAGTCATACCTTTAGTATTCTTGGTGGTGCTCTAATACCACACTCCTCACTCGATATTTCTGGCTACTCTACACAAAGTTCAAATTAGTGTTGAATGTGGTATTAATAAGAATGTTTCCACTGATGATTCCAAAGTGTGAACAATGAACGAAACAATTCAGAAGTCAATGGCTAAGAATTTGTGGTTTAAAGAAAACACACCAGCGTTACAGAGCACCAACCCACTGTTCCTGAGCCAAAAATCGCTACCTCTTCCCACTTTCGACTGAAACTGAAATATGTAAACATTAATTCCCTGTAATAAAAAAAAATTTACATTTTTACTCAATTTACATTAAACAGAACGGAGTTTTTAGGCTCCGATTAAAAATACCTGGGTTAAAAATAAAACCATGGCAACAGTAACTGCCCCCCACCACACCCACCGCTTGTGATGTCATGTTGTATTCCTGACACAGAGATTTCCGCATTGCTGATGGGGTTGTTGTTGTTGTCGTAGACCATGCCTTTGATGCCATGGTGAACCTGGAGGGGAGCCACAAGAAAAGGAACAAGGTACGTCTGAAAACTCTCCCAAAAAGAGCGTACAAAAGGCTGATCACTTCTGGTTCCATCTACAGTGTTGAAGTAACGGAAACGCTGTCAGTCTGTGGACCAATCAAAGCCACACCAAAAATGGTGGTGTACATTTAACACCCTAGGGTGTTTATATTAGTTTGTGTACTCATATAAACACCCTGGGGTGTTAGATATACCCCAGCAGTGTTAATTTTACACCGGCATTTTTTTCTGCGCAGTGTGTGCGTGCAGTGGGCAGAGCTATCTCAAAATAAAGTTACAGGAAGTAAAATAGTGAGTACAGTCCCTTAAAAATGAGAACAGATGCCAATCAAGACACCTTTCCCCTGTCTTATTGCTGACTGATTGCTGGAGTGCATTTCCAGTGGGCTTGTGTACCAGCAGTAGATTGAGGAACACCGGATATTACAATGGCCCCCTTTGACTGGTCCCTGAATGGGAATGAGCAGAACATGGGGGCGGGGGGGGGGTTACCTGTTCCAGGTAAGACACAAGGGCCTCTCTGTTGCCTAGCCACTCCCTCTGCAGGGCGGAAACTGGGGGGAACTTGTTGCAGCTGAGCTCCAGGGTGATCTCGAAGCAGTTGGTGTAGAGGTAGTTAAAGTCCTGCATTCCTGGAAAGGGTTGGTGGTGGGGGTGGGGATGGGGGGGGGGGGCAACACACCTCAGTTAAACTGAGCTTCTGTCACATCTCCCACTCACCTGTCACTCACCTGCCATGGTGAGTGCCATGGACACTAGTCACAGTGACTCAGTCACTCATACGCATAAATATAAACAAGAGGCAGGCACACTGCTGATTTTTGTGTTTTGCCATTCCTCAAAGTACCTTGTCATCTTGGATTAGTATGGGCTTGTCAGCTACATCAACATAAGATTGCAAGTACATTTATTCATTTGTTTGTGGCCCGTTGCCTGCAGCTAGCTAATAGGATTGGCTTCTCTATCCATGCCAACGCCTGTAACGCCATCATAGGTGTCTTCTTTTCTTCCTGCCAGGAAAAGAAAAAAGAAGGATACTGGAGGGAGATGGAGGAATGGGGGAGGGATAGGAGGAGGAGCAAGGAGCAAGCAGGAAGAGGAGGTACATAAAGATGCGTGGTCACCTTTGGAAAGAGAGTACCAGCTGGCCCCATTTGTGATTCCCTCATCAAAGTAGTCGCCGCAGTTCCAACCTTTGTGCATCCAGCTATGAGCATACGAGTAGGTCTTCGCCAACTGGGAAAACACACGCACACAAACACACACACACACACACCACTATCACCATAGTTACAGGCACACAAGCAGAGCACGGTGTATCATAGTGTGTAGTTCAGCAGCGTATGATTGGTATGAAAACAAGCATGAGAATGTTGTCTTTATCATCACCACCCCCTTGTTTTTCTACGATTTGAGCGACTGCATATGACTCAGTGAAGGATTTGGTTGCATTCTTACGTGACTTAAAGGAGCTATGTAACAAATTTACTGTACTAAATCATAAAATGACCATGATATGTCATCAGAGATTAAGGAAACATGCTAAGTCGAAATACTGGCTTCTCCGACAACAATGCTACAGCCAGTATGTTCTCCTTTGAAATTTCCATTCCAGGTCGGAACGTCTATTTGTTTTGGCCTGTGTGATTCACTATTCTCTGAGTTGACTCCGAGTCCACTGCCCATTATAAACAACCAGATGTTCTCCGGCACTCCGACAGCCGATTTACGAATGCCTAAGCTAAGTTCAACATCGTTTCCATTTAGCTAGCTAGCTAAAGATTTAAATATATGTATATAGTTACTCGCTAAACATACCACTAACGTTAGCTTATATCTGTGTGACCGTAAACATAGCCAGCCATGCATTTAGGTAACATTGACAGAGTTATAAAAAATCCACATGAGCTGGTTTATAATTTGCAAACAATAAATAATAAACAAATTGCAAACGTATACATTAGCTGATCAACTTACAGTGTATGACTCGTCGTTGCTTGTCATTGTCAAAATAGAATAAGCTCGTCTCAAAATATAATGTTGCGCTCGGCTCGTCTTGCGCTCATGTTCGTTCAGTGTCTCGACTCTCTCCAATATTGTGAATTTGGATTGCAGTACCCATTTTAAACGCTCGGTGTCAATGTTACATATAGCTCCTTTAAGATAATTCAAGCTGTATGTACAGTGCAAGCGATTAGGTTAGTTCTGTGACTAATGTAAGAGATTAACATTAATAGAAGAAACAAGTTGTCTTGCATTTCCATATACTCAAAAAGATAATGCTTTAAAAGATACTACTGGATAGAAATGCGGTCTTGTGGGAATGCAAAGAAAGTGCAGACATTATTTCCTGTTAGATCAGAGGATTTCTGTTTGAATCAGAGCCATATCTAATGCATCCTGTGCATACTGTATACTGCTAGCTGTACACTGTTTAGTGACATGCAGTATGAAAAATATATCCTCCATACTATTATCAGCGAAAACCCAGAAATAAGTATATCATCCGGGATATTAAGAACACTCAATTTTCAGAATTGTTGCATACTTAGCTTTTTAAAAAAGTATACTCAACTGGCATAGTAGGCAACTCAATAGTAGGCAAGTGCGCCGATTCAGACACGACCCAGAATTTTACCTTTTTGAAGATCTTGTCATCGGGCGTGGCAGAATAAGTGGTCTTGCCCCTCATGCGGGGCTCCCTGGATTTATCGAAGGGGTAGTTAGCCACAACTGCCCCACCGTGCAGGTTGGCTGACAAGACAAAGTTGTAGTTCTGCATCCACTTGATCACTGCAAGGGTTTCCGGTTCAACCTAGACACACAAACACACACACACACACCCACACACACATCATACATAATTCTCCCTCAGTGACCATATGGATCAAAATACTGTGAAAACATAAGACTACTGTGGTTTGTGCAGTATAGAAAAATTCACGTATAAAACCATTTAACCATCTAATTACATGCAAATATAGTTATGACCGACAATATGACAAAGGTGTCCTGGAGCAAATACATGTATTTACATAATAATAATAATACTAATAAAGATGTATTTCTCAATCTGTGTCTTTGCCTGGCATATAATCATACAACGTGATACAAACCCACTGATATAACTGCGGTGAGCCATTGTATTCCTGTGATTCCTGAGCTATTCCTGGTTGTGTCTTGTAGTTTCAATGTGTGTGTCCCGTGATTCCTGAGATATTCCTGGTTGTGTCAAGTAGTTCCAATGTGCGTGTCAACTGTGCCCCTGCGACCCTTCTAATATCACTGTACATCTGCAGGAGCCAGGAGAACCCCCCCCCCCCCTCCCCTCCACACAGCGCAGGATAAATATACCGCCATTTCTGCAGCGCACAGCGTAAATATACCGCCGTTTCCGTTTGTTGGTTCAAGAGAGATATGCCCAGAATGAAAAGCCAGTTACCATGGCAACCGTCAAACTTCTGTTGCTCCAGTCGCTCAAGTTCTGTGTTTTGAAGGTCTGTGATTTATTATACATGGGTGTTTAAATATATCCACTTATACTTTCCAGACCTGGGTCATGCATGTGACTATTTCAAAATTAGTATTTTTTATGTCTTGTTGATCCAATTTAAAGTATTGCCAAATAAAGTGGCCAAAAAAAACTTTTGAAATATTTCCTTAAAATGCAACTGGTATATTCAAAATCATTTTCAAATACTATACCCAAGAATGTAAAACAGTGGGAATGGCGAAAAGGCTTACTTGAAAGTCATAGATAAATGATGGAAAATGAACAACATGTTTATCAATGTATGAGTCTAATATGTTTTTCCTTTTAAAGACTGAAAAAATGGAATAAATTTGCAAGCTATGAATTGGAAAAATGTCTGCTTTCTGTTAAGCTTTTTGTCACCCTGATGCACCAACATGACTTATTTTTGTATGTCACTCTGGATAAGAATGTCTGCTAAATGACTGTATGCACATAATATCATTCGTAATATAATTACATTTCCCTGTTGAATCATATAAATATAGGCAAAGGTTAAGTTATGTACACTCATCATCATGGGTTCATGAATCCAAAGACATGCAGGTTAGGCTAATTTTGGGGTTATTAACAGGGCACTGGTGTAAAAGAGCATGCATGCTCACCCTGTATAAATTAAATGTAAAAAATAAATAAAAATGTTGTGTTAGTTGAAATTCTACAATTATACTCTACATGAGTATATGGGAGTATTGCCAGATACGTATATCCACGTAATCAAATGCTTTGTTATTCGTCGTAAATGCACCATTCCAAATAATTAAAATTCTGCAGGTAGTTTTAATCTCAATTGTATATAGATTCAAATTATTTGAAAATTTATTTCACACACACACACGCACACGCACACATACACATACACATACACAACACAACACAAACCCAAATCAGCACCATTTATGAAGCACCATCACTGATCTGTGATGAGCTCCAGGCCGATATAGAATCAGTGGACACACTGATGAAATATCAAAAGCTCTCCAAAGCTCCACAGCGTTTCTACAATTCAAGGTCCACTGTGTCTAAAGATCTAAAGTGCAACCATGTTTCTAATTTTAGGATGGGTTGCACAGGTGACTCAATCAGGACCGTTCATTGTAGTATACATGAGCCTAGCAGAGGTCTCCCTGCACTAACATGTCCTATAGCTGAGCATGGTTTGTACAGCTGGAGAGAACCCCTGCTGCCAAAATGGAGACCCTGTGGATTCTCTACTCTATCTGCCCAATGTCCCCCCCCCCCCCCCCACCACCCCCTCCATAGGATACCATCAGGATCACACGCTTACTTCAACACCTCCTCGCTTCTGATCTAAGCCGGGAAACTCAACCCCAGACCTGCACAAAGGTCACCCAGATCCTACATCCTCTCCACACCTACTGTACTCAGCACTCTCGTGTGAAACTCAACTCCCTGACCCTGTCTCCACCCCCCCCCCCCGGCCGACCGGCCCAGGGCCCTTCCTCCCCCGAGTGCCGGCCGCTCTCCTCCGCATCTGCTGTTTATAACTCATAGCGCTCGTCGCACTTTGAATTGTCTGCAGCTGTCGCTACCTTGTTTCCTCAGAGGTCGGCCAAATTGCATTTCTCACTCAAACTGAATTTTCCTCTTTCTACCCCAGTCCGCATTTTCTTTGTTTTGTTTTTGGTGCGTGACTTCCTTTGCCCTCTTAAAGAGCTAGGTGTATCATATTACAATAAAATATATATATTACTACATATGTAATGGTGTACATATGTAATGTGTTTCTGTAGGCTTTATCACAAGGGCATATGAAATGCGATCTATGACGTGCGCAGTGCCTGTCCTTTCTGCCAAGACCACTTTAAGAAATAAAAAAGGAAACAGCTGTGCCCTTTAGCACTTGGCCCAAAGCCCAAGAGTGGGTTCTAAAGACAGTTTTCTACCTACTTTAGATCAAGGGCGTGCCCAAGCTGTGTGATAACCCACATAGATGCCCTTGCTGCTAATGTTTCAAACTGCTAAGATGTTTGTAAGCCATGTGCTGTACATTTTACTATTCTTCAGCTGGTAGTATCCGCCCTTTTGGAAGAAGATCGTTTGGTTTTCCTTGGATCACCCTTAACAGGACCCCCTGCGACATCTCCAGATGGCAAACCATTTTAATTTCCCTAATTTTAATTCCCTGTGGGAAAAAAAAACTCTACAAAGTGCTATGTGATAATCTTACTGTAAATGGCACTATATGAAGTAAAGATTGATTTAATTTACCTGATCTCAATACATTAGCTCATCACCATTTGGCTAACCTACAGTATCTGGCTATTCCCGATCACATGATGTTGTCACAGGTGTCCGCTTACACTGGTCTCAGTTTAGCACCTCCTACCTGTTCCTCCCAGTTGTCCGGCAGTGGAAGGTGGTGGTTGGCACCTTCAGTTTTCTCGTAATAGTACATGAGGGCGTTCAGGTCCGGGAAGTTCCTGTTTAAGTCCACTTCTCTGAAGTTGCCCCTGCCAGTCAGGTAACCATTGAACTCTGGACCCTGCACGGACAGACAGAATGCCAAACAATGTTGAAATGCCGATGGATGTGGAGGCTGAACCGGAGGGTATTAACAGGCTGTGATATTAAAACTGCCTATTTATTTTTACTGGTTCTTTTTTGTTTGTTTCTGAAATCGAACGCATTTCACAATATTGGGCAAGACGAGGTAGAGAATCTTCCAGCATCTAATGAAAGTGGGAGGCTGAACGTGTCCATTTTTTTCGGTGAGACAAGGCCAGATGCACACTTGCTGTTCCTAGAAGAACATTAGCTTCACCAGGAATCCAGGAGGATTGAGCACTGGTAGGCGGCAGTGTGTGTGTGTGTGTGTGCGTGTGTGTATGTCTGTGTTTGTATGCGAGTGGCAGTTAAATGTTGGGGCAAATGTCCTCCTGTCATTGGGTGGGGGGCTGCAGTGCAATCTTCATGAAGTTTCACCTTCATTTAACTAATGCAACCCCACCCCTGAATTATTATATTATATATATATATTATATTATAATGGTTATGACGTTCACAAAGAAGAATGTGAATGGTGAAGATGAGGAAGAGGATGACCGCGGTGGTGAAGATTAGCCAGAACGGGGTGATGACAAAGACGAGGAAGACGATAGAGTTGATGAAGATGAAGACGATGGAGTACCTGTCTGGCGGCCACCTCGTACCCATCAGGGTTCATGGACGGTAGGATATGAATTCGGGTGTCGTGGATCAGTTGGGTTATACGCTGGCTGCCAGCCCGGTACTCCTCGCACAGGAACTGGGCGAACTGGATCAACAGCTCCCGGCCCAGTACCTCGTTGCCATGCATGTTCCCCACGTACTTGAACTCCGGCTCCACTAGAACAGGCCGGAGGTCAGAGGTCAGGGTGCACTGCCATTTCTTTACAACAAGCCAGGCTAGTAGCACATCTGCACTGCTTAATAAGTAATTCCACACCCGGATTTTCACAAGGCATATAACATAATATAATACACAAAATCATTGTAGTTTATGGAACCTCCCACAACGTCAGCATATGGTTTTCTGTTTGCGATCTGTGTGATCTCTGTGTGATCAACCAACTTGGTGAAAATGCTATATTTCTACTTTCAGAATTTCACCCTACCCATGCAGGAATTCATTCAGCAACTTTCAAGACCCACCCCAGAAACACACGAGCTCTGTTTCTGTTCTGCCGTGGAGGCACTGGGAAATAATACAATAACTATGCTGTGAGAATGGCCTACGCTGGTTTGGCCCAGCATTTGTGTAGAAGACAGATGGTAGCTGTGACTGGAATATACAGAGCACAGTCCAGCAGACTATTTTTATAGCATTGCCCAGACACTGGCATGTTTTCACATGGACACAATTTGACTTCACAATGATGCTTATGTAAAATATTCAAATCCCTGAGTGGTCCAATCAGCATTTAGGGGCATTGCCCAGACCCCAGAATGAGCCAATAAGCATTTTGATTATAGCTTTGTAGGATGACTCAAGTGCAGAAGAAGCAGGTAATAGAATTGTCAAGAGAAACAGCACGTAGATACCACACTGACATAACATTTAAAACTCCCAAAATTAACACTCGCACATTCGGTATTGGTGTATCCAAGATTTAATTGATAGGAGTGGGTGGTGAATTGCTGGGGGCTGGGACATGCAACAGATTATGGATGGGGTGGGTGTGGTGGGGGGACAAACTGTTTACCAGGGGTCAGACCACATAATAATTCACTCAGAAATATAATAAATTATACATTAGCCCAAACCCAGCATGAATCCACTCAATCGATCTGATCTGTTGTGGGGTGGGGTTCACTAGAGTCCTAGGGGTGAACCCGTGAAACGCTGTCTGGATCTGCCTCTGGCTCCACAGGACCACACCAATAACCTCAAATGTCTACCATACTTTGTGCAAAGTGCAGGCAGTGGTATACACTGGCCCACGGTTGAGTTACCGTGGAGGTGCCAGCACGTCTGGTTATAATAAAAATTATTTACTGTGAGAGACATAATGGAAACGGTGATGTGCTAAACTCAGTTTCATGAAAAGAGCAAGGAATGAGGGCTGGTCGAGGGGTCTGCCTTGTTAAAACTGGAACTCTTTCTCAAATGGTTCAAAGATTTAATTCCCAGAATCCCCTGCTCCTGGTAATCAGAGAAGTACACTGTCAACACTGTAGATTTGAGTTTGTGCTTATCAATGTACCTGAAATTCTCCAAAATTGAAATCAGAGCAAAATATATGACCCCCTTTTAATTGGCAAATTGCATGGATTGGACCCCTAAAGGGTTAATGCATTGGAGGGTCTCGTGCTGATTGCTGTTATCCTGTTTTTCGGTTTTCACCTCGATGTGGAACAAATGTACATCCTGCCATTCTCCTGAAGGGAAGCCCCTACCTCAGCAAAACTCCAGGGCAAACCTTCCGGCCCCTGCTACCCAGAATTAATTTCACTGTCTACGCCAGGTCTTTTTGAACTGGCTCAAGTCCAAAACTCTTTTCATTGACAACTTTTAACTGCGCGTATAAATAGGAGTCGTCAGAGGTTTGAATAGCCTCTTCTGATGCACGCAAACATATTTGGTATATCATACAGCAAAGTGAATGATAAACTCACATTGGCAGTCTAAATAGAATAACCTGAATAATGTCAAAGAACAGATATATTTCCTCAGTCTATGCAGCCTTTTATTGAGGCTGGAGCTGTCATCAAGACAGAATCACAATTTTCCCCAGGGCCACATGAAAACATTAAAACTGTCTGCATTAAACCTGCCTTCACAAAACCTGTGTGCATTAAACCCGTCTGCAATAAGCCTGTGTGCATTAAACCTGTCTGAATTAAATCTGTGTGCATTAAACTCGTCTGCATTACATCCATCTGAATTAAACCTGTGTGCATTAAACCTGTGTACGTTAAGGCTGTCTGCATGCAACCTGCGTACATTAAACCAGTCTGCATTAAACTGATCTGCAGAAAACCTGTGTGCATTAAAGCCGTCTGCATTAAACCGATCTGCAGAAAACCTGTGTGCATTAAACCCGTCTGCATTAAACCGATCTGTAAAAAACCTGTGTGCATTAAACCCGTCTGCATTAAACCGATCTGCAGAAAACCTGTGTGCATTAAAGCCGTCTGCATTAAACCGATCTGCAGAAAACCTGTGTGCATTAAAGCCGTCTGCATTAAACCGATCTGCAGAAAACCTGTCTGCAATAAGCCTGTGTGCATTAAACCCGTCTGCATTAACCCTCCTATTATGTTGACATTTTATGACACCTTTTATGTTTCGGGTCAAATTGATCCCAACAGTTCAAACCGACACAAAATTATTGTACATTTTGTGTCGCCTTCTTAATCTCTCCCAATTGGCTAGCCTTTAATCCCTAAATGTTAAAAATCTGTGGTAAACCGGAGGTAAATGAAGTTTGTGAAACATATATAGAAAATTACCCAGAATCACCCACAAAATAAATCAGAGAAAAAAAATAAAACAACACCTCAAGCTGGTAGAAAACAGTTGAAAAACAGCATTATGTTTATGCATGTTTACTATTTAATCCCACCAAATTAGGAAAAGTCATACAAGGGAGGAAAAAAAAAATGTTACCTGATTTTTAAGAGACGTAAAACAATGAATGGGGTCAAATTGACCCCAAACATAATAGGAGGGTTAAACCTGCGTGCACAAAACATGTCTGCATTTCACCCGTGTGCATTAAACCTGTCTGCATTACACCTGCGTGCATTAAACCTGTCTGCATTAAACATGTGTGCATTAAACCTGTCTGCATTACACCTGCGTGCATTAAACATGTGTGCATTAAACTGACTATGTTAACCTGTGTACACTAAACATGTCTGTACTAAACATGTGCGCATTAAACATGTCCGTATTAAATCTGTCTGTACTAAACCTGAAACATGCCTGTATTCAACCTGTCTGTGTGCATTAAACCTGTGTGTATTAAACATGTCTGTATGTGAGTACTTTACTAAATCCGTCTGCATTAAACCAATTAAACCTGTCTGCACTAAATACATCTGTATTAAACCTGTCTGTTTTTGGTGGAGGGGCATGAAATGCAAATGCTTCTGCTTTTAGAGGTCTCTGCTCTCTTAGAAAGAATAAGGCCACACAGTCACGTTGCCCTTCACTGCGTTCAGCTTTAACGGCAAACTTTGCTCTGCTCATGCAAATATTCACTTTTGCTCCCTTGGTAAAGGTGCACTGGATATCTCAGCAGAGGAGATGCAGGCTTCAGGCAAACCTGCTACTGCGCTTCAGATTAATCCGCCGCTGAGTTTTGCTCCTTGATTCCCGGCATAAAAGAACATTACGCAATGAGCCCATTGGACAGGATATTGGAAAAATACTTTAGTACACATTCTTACGTAGAGCAGTAAAGTAGATTTAAGTACATGAAGTACATAAGTACAGAGACACAGGGAAGGAGTGAGAGCAGAGAAGGAGAAGAGAGGAGTTGAGAGGAGAGGGAAAGGAGAGGAGGAGGAGAGGTGAAGATGCACAGGGAAAAACAGGAGGACGGCGAGCTGGGGGAGCGTCGCGTCCACGAAGAGCGTTCCCGGACTCACGTGGCTCGTGGACACCGGGGTTGTCGCTGATTTCGAGGACGTAGAGATGCCGGCCCTCCACACTGTGCCCGATGCTGTAGATGCGGGTGACGTAGGGGCACTCGTTCTGCACGCTGAACAGCGCCCGCACCAGGTCCTCGTAGTGGTGGTGCCGGAAGTCCATGGCCTGCGCCGCGCACAGCAGCAGCGCCCCGGCCAGTGTCCAGCGCAGCATCTTCAACGCGCGTCCGTCTGTCCACCTGTCTGTCGGGTCTGTCCGTCTGTTTGTCCTGCCTCGGCCTCACCGCCTGCCTCTCTGGCGGTCTCTCCCCCTGGCTGTGGACGGAAAGAAAGAGAGAGAGAGCTCTCGCGCTCCCCAGCTCTGTCCCCTCCCACTACACCCTCACACCAAGGCTGGAGAGCAAATAAGGACAGCCCCCTCTTTCCCTCCCCCATTCTCGCTCACTCTTTCTCTCGTTCCTCCCTCCCCTATCTCGCTCTTCTTTCCTCAGTCTCTTTCTTTCTCCTTTTCCTTCTCTCTCTCTACCTATCTATCTCACTCTGTTCTGTTTCCCTCCCTTTCTTGGGCTCTCTCTCAGAATCTGCTGGCAGATGGAGAGAACTTACGCCGTAGTTTCTGGTGATTTTTGTTTGTTGGTTTGTCTGCCATTAATCAGCTTGGAAAACAACAACGAGTAAAAAATGGACAGAGAGAAAGAGAGAGAGGTAATGGGATATAATTAATATCCAAAAAGGAGCCATCACATTTCGGAAACATATAAAAATGAGCAACCCCCCACTGCTATCATAACAAAGCCCTGAAATACCAGGACGTGAATATAAAGAAGAGTCCCCTCAGTGAACTGGTCCTGGGACTAAGTGAGGTAAATACTAACACTACTTATAATAACAAGACCTAGGACAGTGACATCCAATGACAAAAACCTGAAACAAACTTGATTGCTATTTGGCCTTTAACAGACTGTACACCGTGGGCGATTAGCGGAACTAGCTGAGAAAAACCATGACAATGTACAGATTCAGTGAGCACAGCCTTGCCATCGAAAAAGGCAGACACAGGCAGGCATAGCTGCCCAGATAGGACAGACTGTGCTCACACTGCAGTCAGGGACTGGTGGAGACAGAGCTGCACTTCCTCACAAAATGAAGAAGGTGCCCGGACATAAGGAAAAATTTCTAAAAATACTCATAAAAATATTCCCCGAATTCAGAACTTTAAATGACCAAAAGCTCCCCTATTTATTAGGGTAACACAGAAAATGTATTACACTAGCGGCAAATTATGTCACAGCTAGCCATAAACAGAGGGACAACCAGTGAGTATATTCAGGTATACTTGCCTGTACACTGTGGGTCGGTTTCCCAGACATGGATTAAGCCTAGTTTTCGACTAAAAAAAAAAATCTCCATTGAAAAAAGTTTTTAGTCTAGAACTAGGCTTAATCCATGTCTGGGAAACCAGCCCCGTATGTCTAGATCTGTGTTTATGTGTTCAATTGTAAATGTTATTTTCTTTGCTTTTGCAACATAGGATATATCTTGTCATGCCAATAAAGCATTTGTGAATTTGAATTTGATGGATAGAGGGAGAGAGAGAGAGAGAGAGAGAGAAAACAGCTCATGGAGAATTTTTGGAGGGGGATGGGTGTTAGGATTAGCATTAGCATTAATGCAGGCATTGTAGCCCCCCCACTCCTACAACTTTGCCTCGTTCATTAAGTCTTAGAAAAACAAAAAACACACACTGTATAGGCAGGATTCCAAAAGCTCCTTCTGGGAAAGGAGGAAGCGACTCCTAGCTTTGAGGGGCCGGGCATCCTACATACCCCTGCCAACTCCCCCCACAGGGCCAGCTGCCACTCACTTTGAGCCCTTAAAGCTGTGTGGCAAAAGGTAGAGAATATGAGATCTGCTACACCATTTGGGATCTGGGGCAATTTGTCACACTTTTGTCAGCTCTGCTATTGTGACTTTTTCCATGTATGCATTTGTGTGAGTGTGTGCATGTTTGTACTATATGTATGTACGTGTGTTTGACATAGTCGCAACCTAATTTCCCATCTTCGCTCGTCAACACAGGCACATTTTGTTCTTATGCTGTAACCTGAGATCAGTTTGTTTTGTTTGCAATCATCAGATTAGCCATTGGGAAATATAGTTCTGAGAGACCAGCTGGGGTCACTCACCTCTCTACTTTGATCTGGCCTGACAGTCTCCATTGGGTAGACATTTTAAAAACACTGAACTGTCAAAACACCAAACTGCCTACTCTTTCAGGACAAAGAAAGGTTTAAATGTAAGTGTGTAAACGTGCTGTTTTAAGCGCTGGCTCTGCTATGAAGACAGAATAGCCTCACTGCAGAGAGAGTGCTCACATAAAATAATTTGACTGGCATGTATCACAAGGGAAAATTCTCAGACAACTGGAGCACACGTGGTGGGCCTTGTCTCGAGATGGGAAACTGACCCTCTGGTACGGGTTGGTGGTTTTCTCATGGTACAGTTTGGTAGTCTTTCTCAGGTACAATGTTAGTTTTCCTCATAAAAACCAGCGGGACACAGGGGTTGGGAATGTCGGGCGCAGTGGTGTGTGGTGTGGGGTGCACGGTGTAGATTGTGGGGTACATTGCACAAGACGCACACTGCAAAAAATGTCTGTCTTCACAAGCGTTTTAGTCTTGTAATGAGGCTTAAAATCTTAAGTTACTTTTTGCTTGACAAGTGAATTTATCTTACGCCACTGGCAAATCTTGAAATGAGTAAAACTATCTCACCCCACTGGCAGATAGTTTGTCATATTTAGCAAAAAAGTAACATAAATAAGTCTAAAGTCTAAATATAAGATTAAAATGCTTGTTAAGATTTGATTTTTGGAGTGCAGGGCGTGGGTTGTAAAACAATGTGCTTTTCAGATATCCGGAGAAACAAGCAGAGGGTTAAGCTTAATGTTTCTAGGGCACAGGTCATTCATTTCTGATGAACCCCTTTCTTCACGGGACCATGGTGGTAAGGGAGATTTGAGGAGGACTGAGGTGCAGTAGTGTTTTTAGGTGGAAATTTTGAAAGCTTGGTGTGTTTGAGGGTAGGAGGCTGCAGGAGGGGTGGTGTGGAACAAGATGTGGTTTACTACCACTGTGATTGGCTAGAGTAGGAGGAGTTAAACCGTGCATTTCCAGGTGTTGAAGTTTACTCTGCCTCTGGGTGTAATAAGAGGAGCCAACGTGAATTTGGATAAACACATGGCATTGGAAGAGCTGTATTCTGACACAGCACCAGAAACATCTGTTACCAACTGGTACCCCTTATGGAAATGTAATATACTGCAGTATATTTTAAATATATTATGAAGATAATTTTGATATATTTACAATATACTGCAGTATATTATTTTTCCATAAGGAATACCTCCCGTTATCAGGAAGTAAAGAGGATGGAAGGAAGGCAGATGTGTGTTTGTTCAAAATGGTCCGTTGGTACCTCAGCATAGTTCCGGGCTGCTCCATGGTGAACATAATTTATTTCTCACTTTCCAAAAAAGCACCTGGTATCCTCAGGATTCGGACACAGTTAAAATCTCTCGTCAAACTTCAGTAGTTTACATATAGAGTCAGACCTGTTGCATGTATGATCTCTGAGATATGAAGGATCTGAATGTATCGGCTGAAACTTTGTATAAATCAGTGAATGCACACAGTGCAAAACTGCAATCAAATGAAGATGCATGGAGCATGGGCTCCCCTTAGTGGATTAAATAATACTTTCATTCAAAAGTACCAAACTGTCAGGTTCACCAGAAATTACACCAAGATAAACAGTTTTTGTTTTTTGAATCAAAACAGGTGATTGAGGCGACAAAGTTTTCAGCAGGGACTGGAGATGTACTGAGGGTCTCTCCTTCTTCTGTGAGAAAGCTTAGGAGGTGAATAAACAGTTAAAAAAAACAGCTTATGCTGGTAGCAACCAGCACTACCAGCTAGTGCTAGGCTTGTGAAACCTGGTATCTGGTAGTAGCTGGGGGCCAGCTAGAGATGGGTTTGTGACAACAGCTGGCATCTGGTGACCAGCTAGAGCTAGGTGGGACAGCTGGAAATGAGGTAAAGTACATTTAGTCAAGTACTTTACATCTCAATAAGTCAAGACAATGACACCTCCATATTTATTTAGAAAATGTAGTGTCAAGGTTTGAAATGCCAGAGCCAAGTAGCAGTTTTTTGTCATACAAGCCACTTTAAAATGCACAGAACTCTGGCTAAATATGTGAAAATATGCAACTCAAGATGTGATTCATTTCAAAACTAAGAAATGTCAAACTACAAAATGAATGCTTGCGTCTTTCTGGCCAAAGACTGAAAATTGTTTATAGCCTAACCAGCTCTAAAACTTCATGGTATACTTTCGATGTCATCATCATATGAGTTTCATGCTGTACAGTATTACCAAATGTGAAGTCATTATTTTTAATATGTCGGCCACTAAATTAAAGTACCACTAAATTAGCTTTCTTTGTGCTGTATTTGATCTGTATCTGGCAATAAAATAGCAATACAAAGCCTAAACTATCATATGTGCATATTTTGGGCTACTGAATATACTTAAGATAAAGCCCACTTTAATTAGGCAAAATGTGTAAATCAAAACAAATGTTCTATGTCTAAATGAAAAACAAATTTTACACTGCATGCTTGTAATCGATCTAGTGAAAGAACCTAAATCTATATTCCTCCCAATTAGAGATTAACTTAATGTGAATTTACCAAATTGAGCAACTCCACTCCTGAGTTTCAGTAAGGCACGCCAGCAAACCAGCGGCTCCATCACGATCCAAATTGAGTCAAATATCTGATTCACAAATAGCTTAAGCCAAGCGGAATTTCAGGATTAAGTGCCATTTACATGTGATTATCTCAACTCTGAATCTGGCCCTTAGAGCACTGCCTAGAGACATATATAGCCTTTTGACAGGTCTAGTCAAGTCAAGTTTATATCTAAAGCACATTTAAAAGGACTACCGTCAACCAGAGCACTGTACAATTAACGAATAGGCCTACATGAGTGTGCAAAACAGGATAAAATCTTAAAGACAAAACAATGCAACAATACACAAGAAAAAGGACGGACCTTATTTGGAATTAAAAGCAAGGGGGGGGAAATGGGATTTGAGATGAGTTACATGCGTTAACAGAGGGTGCAGACCTAATGAAGAGTGGTAATCTGTTCCACAGCCTCAGGGCGGCCACAGCAAAGCTTTAACCGAGACCGTGGTGTGGTACAGCGCTGGGTAAGACCGCTGTACCACGTGGTGAACAGACAGGGAAACAAAAAAAAAAGGGTAAATAATTTAATTTATTTAAACAGAAAAGGCATGCCAAAACAAAAGGTGTACACAGGTGTAAATAGTAAGCAAACAGGACATCAACTAAAGTGCAGCACAATTAATAAATACATGTGTGCAAAACAAACAGGATAATTATATATTTATATATATATTAGGGCTGTCAAAGTTAACACGTTAACGCAAATCCGGTTTAACGCCACTAATTTTTTTGACACATTAACGCACGTTCTGTTAAGCTGCATTCTCACCAAATCCGGCGACGATGCATGGGGACGCACAGGAACCCCAAACTGTGCGTTTGGTGGGCGGTGCTATTAGGCGGGTTCAGCTACAAAGCCCTGCCAGATGGGTCTGTCGACAAGACCAAAGTTATTTGCAGTTCCTGTCAATGTGAATTCAGTTACCACCGGAGTAGATCTAGTCTCAAATACCATTTGCTAGCCAAGCACACAGCTAAGCTAATGCAGACAGCCCCGTTAGACCCGAAACATCTCGCTTGCGGCAGACCACGCTTGATAGTGCGCGAGGAAACTCTGACATGGAGGACTGTCCCCAGCAGTAGTGGTCCAAACATGAAGGGGCACACAGCAAGCTGGCCTGCCTTGCACGCATTGTGTGATTTGTGTTAGAAGTGCAAGGGATCCAGGGAATGATCTTTGAGTAATGGAAAATTTTGCTGACCAATGTACCTGTTGTACAATGTGTCTGTTGTTGCGATGCTTTGACGTCCATCGTTTTGTGTTAATGCTTTAAAAAACGGGATGTTTTAGTGAACCTTTATAAGCATAAAGTTGGACACACTAGAACCTTTATAAGCGTAAAGTTGGACACACTAGAACCTTTATAAGCGCAAAGTTGGACACACTACATTGTGTGAGTAGCCTACTCATATTACTAAGTAATGTTAAATTAAATCTAGCAGGTCAATATGCCCATCTGTTGTTGCCTGTTGGGCTTGAGTTTGCCATGTTATGATTTGAGCATATTTTTTATGCTAAATGGACTACCTTTGAGGGTTTCTGGACAATATTTGTCATTGTTTTGGGTTGTTAATAGATATCCAATAAAACATACATTTGCATAACGCAAGCATATTTGTCCACTCCCATGTTGATAAGAGTATTAAACACTTGAAAAATATCCCTTTAAGGTACATTTTGAACAGATAAAAAAATCTGTGATTAATCGCGATTCAATATTTTAATCGATTGACAGCCCTAATATATATGTAATAATATATATAAAAGCAAGGGGCAAAATATGGGATTTGAGACAACATTTGAATGTGCTAATGCAGTGCATAGACCTAATGAAGCGTTGCAATTTGTTCCACGGCCTCAGGGTGGCGGCCTGGTCCCCCTTCATCCAGAAGATGAAGTGATCAGTACAACAGCAACAATGAGGGCAAAGAGTACCTTCAACCACCCTGAGGAAAGGAAAAGCAAAGCTGTGTCCCAATATGTCATGAGCAATATGGCAAAGCTGTGTCCCAATATGTCATGAGCAATATGACAAAGCTGTGTCCCAATATGTCATGAGCAATATGACAAAGCTGTGTCCCAATATGTCATGAGCAATATGACAAAGCTGTGTCCCAATATGTAATGAGCAATACGACAAAGCTGTGTTACATAATGCCATGAGAAATATGACAAAGCTGTGTTACATAATGCTATGAGAAATCTGACATAGCTGTGCCCCAATATGCCATAAGCAATATGACAAAATCTGTATTACAGAATGCCATGAGAAATATGGCAACCCTATCCCTAACCCTAAACATGACAAAGCTGTGTCGCAAAAAGGCATGAGAGCTGCCCAGCCCTGGTGCTGTGGCACCATAGTGTCCACAGGTTTTTGCTGTAGTTACACCATGAGTCATCATTTCACTCTATAATGTGATGTGTTTTCCTGCTGTCTTCTGTGTGCCAGTGAGACTGAAGTGTAAAGGTTGGAGGGGACAGCTTACTGGAATCCCTTTCACATATTCATTCTTTCACTCTCTCTCGCTCCTTCTCTCTCACACTCTCTCTCGCTCCTTCTCTCTCACACTCTCTCTCTGGGTTGCTCCTCTCACTGTCTCTCTCTCTCACACACACACACACACACACACACACACACACACACACACACACACACACACACACACACACACACACACACACAGTTTTTTACATTAATCTCACCTGCTTTAATTTCAGGCGTAGAGCTTTGACTGTCTGAAAGGAGAAAAAGTAATAGGATAAGTTTATTCACCTTTAACCCTCACATACACTGTCAACCAAAGTAATAATGCACTCATACACATGTAAGCAATCTTACATGGACACAAACACCCACATAAACACACACACACACACCCTCTTGTTCTCACCCGAGCTGAATTCCTCGGTGCAGTTCATACCTGAAAAAGAGGAAATGCTGATCAGATATCATAGGTCATAAACACACACACACCACACACCACACACCACACACCACACACCACACACCACACACCACACACACCACACACACACACACACACACACACACACACACACACACACACACACACACACCGCGAAACGGTAGGGGCCACCCGTGCCATGGCCCGACCTACTTTTGGAGGATTGACGTCACACCAGCTAGCTAGACAGCACGCAAAAGCACTAATCAGCCCAACACTAGAGCGCCTTGAGACTCTCGAAACACTAAAATATCTTTGCTGTAATGCTAGTGATGTAATTACGTAAAACAGCACGTTATGCTTCCATTGTCCAATCGCTGCATGTTACATTGCTACGCGTGCATAACTGCTAGTGAGACAAGCTAGCAAAGAAAATTACAGAGCGCCATCAGAATTCTAAAACGAAATGAAATGAAACGCAACAAACCAATTACATATTTTTTAAAAAACAAAACAGAACAAACAAGAAGATGCTAACCTTACAGACGAAACACCTGCTACCTCATCGTCATGTTCAACTGCGGAAGTCTTGTCTCTTACCGCCGCTAACGTTACCGGACTTTGCAAAGCAAAATGATCGACGCAGGCAATTCTTTGGGAAGTATGGAGACTAATAAGGACTGAATAAGGACTGAACATAGGCCTACACTAAGAGCAGCCACAGAAGACAGTGTTTATTTTATTCCATTTTTTATTTATTTCAATGAAATGTCCTGCAGACTCCCACCCACACAACACAACTTTCTGTCATTCCCACACCTCTCCCCCTTTCTCTCACTTCTCCTTTCATCTCTACCTCTCCCCCTCTCTCTCAATTCAATTCAGTTCAACTTGCTTTATTGGCATGACATATTTTTCATACATGTTGCCAAAGCACACAAAGCAGAAAACAATGGTAATAATAGTAATAATCGTAAAATAAAAACAAAAACAATTATTTTATTCCATTTTTTTTATTTTATTTCAATGAAATGTCCTGCAAAATGGTCAGCAGACATTCGAGAAGTTTGAGTATTAATAATAATAAGGAAGGACTGACGAACATTGCCAAATTGATTTTCAGCTGCAGCCACAAAGGTGAGTGTTATGAGTTTATATTTCTTAAATAAAAAGTTATCTATATTTGCAAATGTAAGTGTATACTGTGTTTCATTCATTCAGTTAGTGCACGTAGCCTGCGTTTTTTGTTTAGGGGGCGCGGGTGCGCGTAGGTTTTTTTTTAGTTGTGACGATGATGTTTGGCCCGACCTACCACAAATGTGTTCCGCGGCCCATGCACACACACATAAACATATGCTCAATAAATAAACAAATAAATAAATAAAATGGGCACTTGCAATGTCATGATGGTTCTCAGTTTCTAGGACATGTTTATATGGGTTAGGGCTGGTGGGTCGTGATTGCGACTGCAAC
Organism: Synaphobranchus kaupii; assembly: GCA_029718625.1. NCBI lineage: Eukaryota > Metazoa > Chordata > Actinopteri > Anguilliformes > Synaphobranchidae > Synaphobranchus > Synaphobranchus kaupii. Next base: position 89,074,326 of record CM056379.1, read on the forward strand.
ATTCTGTCACGCAAACAGACCATGCAACTAGTGCATTAATTAATACAGCAATAAGTAACATTAGCTAGCTAGCAAACAATTGTGCCGTATGTTAACGACACAGGGTTTTAATATTACCATTTTTTCAGGTTGAGCAACTCCCGCAAGGACGGATACGCATACCAGATTTTTGGTCACAAACTGGGTTTGGCATAAAAAGATGTAAGATCATGTAGAAAAGAGCTTAATCTTCACTGTGAAGGATAGTGGAGGATATGTGATGTTGTGGGGTTGTTTTTCTACCAAAGGCTCTGGGAACCCTGTAAGGATACATGGCATCATGGACTCAGTACCAGGAGATCTTAAATAAAAATCTGGCTACCTCCTTCCAAGACTCAAGAGGCTAAAACTGGATTGTGGTTGATTTTCCAGAAGTTAGTGAAATAAATGGCCAGTAGTCACAATATAAATTGATCATTTTAACTGCAGCAGTCACTAGGATGTGTTTCAGCTATAGAGCATCCATCAGCATACAGCCTTAGTCTAAGAACGAAGGTATAAAGGTGCAACAGCCATGACGTCATACAGGTGGCAAGCAATTAGTGCAGTGAGTTCCCCATAGAACATCTCTTAAGGACACAGAACCAAGGTACATAGTGTGAAGATTACCTAAGTGTGAAGATTACCTAAGTGTGAAGTTGGATTTTCCCAGCAGGACGATGATCCAAACCAGATTCGTACATATTCCTTACACAGTGCTGCCGAAGGTACTGACACGGAGAGGGGAAACTCTGGGCTAAAACATGTTGTGGGCGGGGCCTGAGCAGGGCTGTGAAGCAGACCGCGGGAAAAAAATAAGCAGACAAGAATCTGGTCTGAATGCATTGGAGTCAACGGGGAATTTTCCAAATGTGGGCTTCTCTTGCTTATATCGTTTTGTTACAATGTTTGATATGTGTGCCGTTCATTTCTCGATATAAATGATATGTATAGATGAATTACACCCTAATTTAACATTTGTAAGATAAGTAGTTTTTTAGAGAATTAACTTTGTTTGACGCTTGCGCCTATTCGTGTGGGAAATCTCATGCAGGCTATGTTAACGTTACGTCAGATACGTAGCTGCTCCTAGCACCAAGCCAGCTATCTAGCTTCTTGATATCGTATTAAATGCATAAGCATCTTTAGCCAAATAAATAATGTCTATAACCTTACATTGCCTGTGTGTGTGTGTGTGTGTGTGTGTGTGTGTGTGTTTGCTTGTCATTTAGTCAAATAGCCACTGCTGACAATGCCAATGGCACTCCTATGTGTAGCTACAACAATGAATTAACTGACTGCAGCAGCTAGCTAACTAGGCTACTGTAAATTCCATCAGACATATTTTCTAGTTGCGGCAAAGACCCTCTTTAATTGCTGCATGTGGCAGGCTATTTCTGTTAGAGAATAGAGAATAAAAAAATACCGAAATTGTACTCGGCGGTAGCCTGCAATAATAGGCAAGGCACTTTGGTGCCTGTCTTTAACTTTCCAAAGGATGATTCAAGGTAGGAAATATAGCCTACCTTAGCGTTCAAAGATACTTCATAGACATTGTCATGCAGTTAGCTAGCTAAAACAATGTTTGAATAGTGCTTTATCAGCTCTATAGAATTAATGCAATCATAGCTTTACTGATATTTTTTCATAAAGCCTACTAGTTCTGTGTGAATCGGCATCTCAGTAATTAGGGGGGGGGGGTTTCCCGCAAGGATCCGTAGTTTTTTCCTCGTCTTTGTCTGTATCGGGTCGAGAATTATGCAGGCTCCGGTGGAAGTAGCTTAATTAATGCAAATTTTGAATTTTTGGTGCGGTTCTTATGCCAATAGTTTTAAATGTAGGGCTACTCCCGAATTTACTGAACTGAAAGTGAACTGTATCCAACCCCGTATCAAACCTTCAATTAATTCCTAAATCACTTGAGGTCCAGTGCGAATAGGGTATAAAATTATGCCAAAACGGTAGTGAGAAAACGTAGCTACTCTCCTCTCTGGCTGCGTCCCAATCATAGACTCTATAAAAATATGGACAAAGCCACTGTGACGTCACCCATTGCCTTTCCACGGCCTCGTAAAAACTGAATTGAAGCTCGGAAGTCTTTTTCGCCGGCCGTTTGTACAAACTGCGCCAGCTCCGTGGAGCCGAAGTGACCTTGGCTTGGAGCAGGGTCAACCGGATATGGCCCGGGCACAGTATGATTGACAGTTCGGAGTGGAGAAGCCACAGAACTATAAAGCCCACAGAACTATATAAAGCCCACAGAACTATATAAAGCCCATGACCTGACCAAACCCACCATTTTGCAAAATAAACTTGCGGTAAACTTCCTTAAGTTGCTAATGTTTTATAATATAACATTTAATTTTCATCCTCGATTTTACTGTGTCATTTATTCGCATTGAATGCGTGGTATTCATCACATAATTAACGTTCATTCAGTTATCTTCAATTTATATTCAGCTAACATCAGCTAATTTGATTAGCTAGATAGCATACCAGCTGAGCTCGGTAGCCAAGCTAGACGCAATGCATCACCACCATTGCTAACTGCTAATTAACTCGACTGTGGCAGAGCAGTCTGTCACGGTTTGCCGCAGCATGAAACCCCATTCTGAAAACTCTTCCAGATAAAGTGGGGATTAAGGTTAGTGGGTTCACACGCTAGCTAAAAGCACAGTAGTAGCTACATCGTAGCTGGCATTAACTTTCATCTGCATCCTGTAACCTAATCACAAACATTGCAAACATTTACAAACGCAGACTCCGTATTCTTTTCCGATAAATTATTGGTTTCATTTTAAACATCCCCGTATTGAGTCAGTACAAACATACCGCTAACACGTTGGCTCTATTCCCCGCACATTTTCGTAATTTTTGGCACCTAAAATGATCCAGGTGTAGAAATGTCCGGTTAGATTTCTAGCTAGAGCAGCTGGCTAACGTTAGTAACGTTAGCTAGGCAATCACGGTAGCTAGCGAACTTATATGGCCAGCCAGCAAGGATTACTTGACAGCAAGGATAACTGTTAAATTAAAATGGCTTGCCATAAGCTATCATTAGCTTGCTAGCTAAATGTTAAAACGACTTACCGTGAGATATCGTTAGCTTGCCAGCTAGCTAACCCAGCATTGCTAAGCAATGGTAACGTTCATGACAGGGCAGTACAGGGGGAGTACATAACAGGGGGCTATTGCGTAGGCTACGGGAGCGGTTGGAATAGCTAAATTAATATCTAAATTGATAAGGTTATACAGGTATGGAGCAATTGATTTGAGATACTTAACCCATAGTTTGGCTGCTTTCTCCGAGACACTGGGCCTGTAGTGTAGCTGCAACATCCCCTTCTGTCTCATCTTACGAAACAGTATTTTTTTTCGTAGTAGACACATCATAGCTCGCTCCAACTAAAATGAATATGTGATGACAAACATGTTGAAGATGAGCGGGTAAGGCACTTAAATTATTATGCTACGAACTGCGTCCACAAAACAACAGCTTGTTCACGGTAGGCTACTAAGGAATGTTCTCCATCGACTTCCACTCAAAAATACAGCGTGTCTCCCTGTCCCAAGCATAGACTGTATAAAAATAGGTCCCGCCCCTCCGAGTGAGGGCAGTGAGAACCATATAGAACCAATCTATGCCAGTGATCCCAGGACTCAACCTGTCCCTCTGATTGGTCCTGAACAAATGTTAATACCCTGTCCAAACGACACAATATTTTAAAAAATCAGCACATGCACAGGCATTAGATGAAGGAAAGGCATCTATTGCAATTACATTTTTTTGTGTAAAAAATTTATCGACTGAGTATTTTGACCACATTGCTGCCATTGACTTACATGGGGAAAGACCTATACTGGAGCCAACCGCAGTGGCGCTAGTGAGCAACGGCACAATGGCCGCTCCCAGCCCCACCAGGAAGTGAGCTTCAAAACGAAAGCCCAGTCTTGGCCCCTTGGTCCCAATCCAGTTTTTGCTCCACCCTCGTAAACTTCACTTGCAAACTTCACTTGGGGGAATCCCTTTTGAGACCAGGTCTCCATTTTAAGTGTGAGTCCAATCCGTTAGAAAGCCAAGTGAAGTTTGTGACATAGCCCCTCCACCCTCAACTTTTCTTAAGGGAACGAGTCCAATAGCATCCATCTGCAGACTCGGCAAGTTTATTACCCACAATTCACATCGAACATCCTGTTCAGTGATAATCACGTTAATGTTTATCGCGGTATTACACATTAAAAGCGCATACAGAATGGAAAAGACGGTGTATAGGCTAATCAAGTAGTAGTTTGCTATTTTGTATTTCATAGTTTAGCAAATTGCTTGCAGCAACAGAGAAGCGTAGCCTACCGTGGAGGGATGTAGGCTACTACCAGGTTCTCTGTAGCTTAATCTTGCTTTTAAACGGATTATTAGGCTACTGTCTCTCAATATTTTTTCCGTATAATTTGCCAGATAACCTAACAATCAAACAATTTAATTTCTCAATAACCAAGACGAATAGGTAAATAAACTTGTGCAGCATTTTTACTATAGGCCTATCTACATTTGTGCTGACGCAAAATGCGTTAATAGCCTATGTCATGCGAAGTGATCAATGAACAAAACATATTTGGGTAAATTCGTTTTTCTAGCTTGAAAGCATGCATTGCCCTCAACGCTGGTTCCAGCAATTTAAGAGGTTTTCCTCTTTAAACGTAGCCTATGATTTCTAATGTTTAAATCGTTTTTACTAAATCGAGTGCCGTCTTAAATTAATGACATTCTTTAACGTGATGAGGAGAAAACGGAATGCGTGCAATTCACAGAAAACGTTTTTTTGCCAGTTAATTATTCAGAATTATTCCCATCCTTAGCCTATTAAACAATCTCACGTTGGTTATCTCTTTGTCATTTTCATTTGTTAATCATTAGCCTATAGGCTACATAATTGCATAATTCCTATTCAAGGAATGTGTTTGATTGACATAAGCAAGCAAAATAAACGGAAACAGGTTGAAAATATGTTCGGTTTAAATGCTTTTATTTAAATGCTACGCAAATTTATGACACAAATAAATATGCTAGCCCACACAACTTGCTGTATTTATTGATATTTGTTATTCAGTAAATCAACTGCTTGACTGATAATTAGTGTAAACAGGTTGAGAGTTTAATCCGTTTAAAGGTAGCCTAGGCTACGGTGACAGACATGATCCGAGATCCCACGATACGCCACTGTGCAGCAGCATAACTTCCGAGTATAGATGGGGTGAAGTGCGTCTCAATTCAAATAACCCGCTCCGCCCTCGCTCCCTCCCACTCGCTAAACGCAAGTGTATAGGCTACTCCTGTTTTTTTGGTAGGCTATGTGTCCTCCCAAGTGAAGTTTGCAAGTGAAGTTTACGAGGGTGGAGCAAAAACTGGATTGGGACGCAGCCTCTGTGTGAGCGCGCAATGCGCCCTTACCCTGGTTTCACATTGGCCGGGCATAGGCGGCAAGTGCCGTTGACAGCAATGGAGAGTCGTTTTCCGCTTTGCGCTCTGGTCGGCGGTGAGCGCAGCGCAAGATCCACTGCCTGCGCTGCGCTCAAAGTTCAACCAAATTCAACTTTGACCCCTCCAGTCGCTGACCTTTCAAAGCGCAGCCAATAGCTAGAGAGTGGGCGGTACTGAACGGACCAACTTCGCGAACGCAAAATGGATGAGAGATTGATTACGTGCGTGACCGAATTCCCCTAGTTATATCAGTCGAACTTGCGGGACTACCGTGATGTAAATAAAAAAAACTCTGCATGGCGAAACATAAGTTTTCAGTTGGGGCTACCAGGTTTGTAACAAATAAGCACTAGGCTACTACATTGATATCTAGGCTACCAGATTATTACCAGGCTGCGCTAGAACGCTACGTTAACTATCGATAGCCAGGATGGCATTCTATATTACAGTCAGCAGATAAGTGTTTTTTGTTTGTTTAGAACGGTATACATTTCACGTTCGAAAGCAATTAGAAAAAGTGGAGAAGTGCAGAGACCCTGAAAACGAGTGACCAGCTCTCTCCCTGTCCTGATTCAATGTGGATCACGTTAATGTTGTGGGCAATACTGAATTAAATTAAATCACATGTAAATAATAACCGGATTTTGTGCTTGTATTTGTGCTTGTATGTGTAGAGGAACAATGCAGGAAAAGGTGGAAAGACTTGAGGGACCGATATATAAAGGAGAGGAAGCCAAAAAAAAAGTGGTGCAGCTGGTGGGAATTTTTTTTTTGGAAGTTTATGGCTCCAAACTCACGTACATGACAAAGATTCTTGTAAAATGACTGGTATAAAGTCGCTTTTAAAATACCCGTCCCGGTGTGTATTGTTTTTTCCGCTTCGCTCTGCTTGCGCTGACCATAGCGGCAAGATGGCGCTCTTGCGCGCCCGATGTGAAAAGACAGTTAGGCATGGTACATATGGGGTGTGATAACTGACATTAGCCTACTTTGCTAACTGAACAGCCAATCGTGTAATCGCGCGTGTATAAGCAGACGCACGTCTATACGCGCGTGTATATGTACGGACGTGTATATGTAGGCTACAGTAGAAAGTGAGCAGAGACATTTGGGGAGTGGGGGATTCACTTCATTTATAGTCAAATTCCTTGTAGTGGCTGTTGTGGTTAATATTTTCTACGAACACTGTAACCTAGTTTAGGTTATGTAGTGTTAACATTATTTCATTTATGGTATTTTGTAGGGGGCCTTGAGTGTGCTAGAATGGGGCATTTGTTACCTCTATCAAGATATTTTGTGGGTCTAGAAACTTCATCACTCAGCCTGGCCTGGATGTGCACACTTAAGTTATCTCAAGGCAATGCCGTCACAATCATAGAGGGCATAATTGTATTATGAATATCTGTCGGTCTGTACTACTTGCACTAGACTAGTTCCATTGTTTTCGTCCAGCCTGTAGCTATACTGCCCTTGCAGCGCGTTTCTATGCAGAGCTAGATAGGTAGGCTAGCTAACAACTTGATATCCTCCAATAAATCACAATGCTTAACTTTTTATGAACATGTTTACCCAAAGATTCTTGTTGTGAAAAGACAAATAGTATCAAGAAAATAACTGCAACACCGTGAGTTCAGCTGCGCGACTTGGTCAACTGGGGAAATTTCCTGATTTCCTGTACTTACATGTTACTAGGTACCAAAAAGATACACTAAGTGGCAGTCTTCACAATGTAAAACAACCTTTTTATGCGTATTATGCAGCCTAGGCTATATATAGGCTCATGTGACGATTCTGACAAATGTATTCTGCTGCAAATGTCTGAATAGGCGATAGGCCTCTTCTTCAATTCGAACTTTAAAACATGGATGTGCTGCAGTAAATCGTTTTTGAGATATGACACTTGGGCTAAATAAGACAAGTAGCCTAGAAAATTGGTGAAAATTGATTCTGGTGGGCCAAAGTTAATGAGGTTAACTGATTTCGCAAGTCCTTCGCTTGAATCGGACGACTGTTGCTTCGTGGATAGCTGCAGACTGAAACTGCAAATGCAAGAGAGGTGATAAATTAGCCTAATTCAGAAATAGTAAAATAAATAAATAAATAATCGCCAATCCAGTGGGTTGCCAGGCTAGGTATGCGAGTGAACAGCCAGGGCTGCTAAGCTATAGGCACATGAGTTTACCAGCCTCGGCGAATCAATAGACTGCTTCTCATTTACCACCGCTGGCTTATCAGTTGCTGGATCATATCATTTGCCAGCTTCGAGTAAGATATATACTCCTCTCAGTAGTCTCATTTTTTGGTTTTCCCACCCACGCCAATAATGCAATTTTCAACTTTAAAAAGAGAAACGGTAGATCAAAACGAGTTTGAATTGTTCATTTTCCTATTATTTCAAAACATGAAAATTGAAATATTGAATCCAATTTTCAATTTGAGATATATGCATCAGGAAATCAAATTGATAAACGTTACACGAACCGTCTAGCTGTCAACATATCCACATTTCTATTTATTTTTTGAGACATTGGGCCCTATCTTCCACCCGGCGGCGCAAAGCGGCGCTAACCCAAACGCAAGTGGCTTTGCTATCTTCCACCCGGCCCTAGGTTCATTATAACGCCTAACGCTTACGTCCTTTAAGTAGCATGTATTCTTGCGCCCATTACAAGTGAACTGGGCGTGTTGGTCTTAAGATGAGGAGTGGCCAGGATTCTTTTTGGCGTTTTGCTATCTTGAGCCAGCAGAAAGCGCTTGCGCTAGAACCACCACAAACCTGGTCTAAAGTCATGTCGCAGTTGTTTACATGTTATTTTAACGGGGCATATAAGTGCGTCTACATAGGCGTGTGCACAACGCGTGTACCCTCCTGTCTGTTACACACAGGGGCGTGCACAAGCATGACTAAAATATCTAGATCACAATGTGAAATAGTATTATTGTGTAGGCTATATCAAAAATGCATAATAATAATAAAAGGTTCCATAGGTCCACATACCTTTCCCTCAGCAAAGGGAAACGATGCCACATTACATTGCTCTCAGCCCACTCCATCAACATCCAGGCGATGTGCGATGGTACGGGACAATGGCTATCCATTAAAAAGGAGCTGATAACACCTATATCAAGCCTAATGCGTGAATTGTCATTTACACCTAATGCGCGAATTGTCATTCAATGGAAATGGACTTTTGAGTTCTGAAAATGCGCTTCAGACGTCATTACAATACAGCTCTGTTCATCTAGGAATACAGCCTGTAAGTAAATAGAATGGTTTGTGACTGAAAAAAGTTCAAAACCTTGTCCAGTGAATATTGCTTTTATTGTTTTTCAAATAGCCTAGGCTACAGCGGATTCACTGTGCATACATAAGGCTTTTTCGATAGCCTATGGTTAAAAAACGGAGATAAATGTCATCATGTTAACTGAATTGTAACCTTAGCTATTCTTCGTCCTTCATATTTTTTTAATTACAGTGACAAAGTTTCCATACCCTCAGCTTATTAAAACCCCGCTGATTTCACCTGTTATTCCATAACTGAACAAAAGATTTTAAAGAGAACTAAGCGGCTAATTAGAAACGAAATTTGCAGCACGTTACAAAATTAATTTACAATTAATTTTAATGCCATTATCTGCATGTGCGCTTTACAGGAACAGGTCTATTTCCTCTGCTGTAAATCACACTTTTCACGGTCTTCCTGGGAAAGTGGATCGTTTTAAAGCATTACGCTACCAGTAAAATAGGTTGGTCGCATTTCCATAAGCAGGACATTATAAAATAAGGGAAAATATGCAAAACCTATGGGTTGCCAACCTGACAAATTTATTATATTTAGTGTCATCATTAAGGCAAAATTACTTTATTTATGTTATTAATCAAAATTAGAATGCAGGTAGCCTAATGAACTTCGGATGAAGCTTGAACATGAGTTCATTGCATAATCAAACGAAATTTGTTAAACAAGCAGGCTAATTTGGCGTTTTCTAAGGTGAGACGGAAGCAATTGGTTGCTTATTTTCAGCTATTGCAGGTGCTTTTAACAAAATTTAACCGCATATATTTTGTAAACAGCACTGTCAGGAATTACCGGGAACTCATAATGGTTAGCCCGAATGGTTGGAGCGAGTAACCTTAAACCGGAAATTATTACTTCTTTGTGTGTAGTCTGCAATTCTGCTGTTATAGAACAGTATGTACATTTAGCACCTCTAACGGAAACGCGTGGAATTGCACCACACGTTTGCGTCGCGTTACAAAATAGGCAACTATTGATCCATAAAGCCTATTCCTTGATCGCACTAAACACGCACGAGCATGTCTGTTTCACCATCATAAGCAATCCGCCAAGGTGGAAAAGCAGGCTTTTAAAGGGAATGGGATATAACATTTTGATTGGTTTATTGCATGTCACACCCAAGACACACCTATAATTAATGAAGAGACTAGGTTCAGCCCAGTTGCACCTTGCGCTGTGCTTAGCGCCCAAAAAACAAAAAGTGTAGCAAAAGTGGACTTGGACACGCCCTAAATGGACTTAGCGCCATGCGCTTAGACCAAGCGCCAAGATCGCCAAGATAGACATTGAGTGTACAAACCTATTGATGAGGCGGTTCACGCAGTGCGACACCTGCTGGTCATTTTTTGTAACTACTTTTGGCGTGCTTGCTGTCGGTTCTATGCATTGATCTTTCTAATTATTGAGAATAGACTTTACTGTCCACAGTAGGCTACATCCTGAGGAAAACTTACTAAAGTTAGTTAACTAACTTACTGCTTTCATTTTCAAAATGGACATGATGCGTTATGGTCACTCAGCTGCACATGAACAGGCAATACAATAAACCACTGTTGCATTAGGCCTACTTAGGCCATGCACCAACAGAACATTTGACAATGAAAGGCAGCGCGTTCATTTGATATGAAAAACATTTTTATTGTCATTGTAGGTCATAAAACAAAATTATGTGCGGCACCTCTCAGTAAGAGCATAATAATAAATTATTATTCAATTATAATCATCAATTATTAAAGGCTAAAGGGCATCATAGCCGCCAATAGAAGTATGGTCTGTGATCGTACCGTAGCCTTGTCTGTCTGCTTATACATTCACAGGCTGGACGAAAACTGGCAATCGATAGTCTAGTGCAAGTACAGACCGACAGATATTCATACGTACTTATACACGCGCGTATAGACGTCCTTATATACGTGCTTATACACGCGCGTTATCCAGGCGCTTAGTAAAAATAAGCAATAACGTACGCATGCACGCACATTATTGAGCGCACGGCCGATACGCCCGTACGCGCGTCTGACGTCTGAATCGCCATGCCAACGCGCGTCTTCTCCATCAACACAATAGGATTTTTTCACACGTTTACACGAGCGTATACACGTCAGTTCTCCGCTCAGTTAGCTTAGTAATCCAAATAATGTCAGTTATCACACCCCATAGGTACATACTCTACACAAGGAACATGAACGCCAACGCATATTCGAGACATATAAGCAAAGACCTTGTGTATGTCCCGAATATGCGTTGGCGTTCATGTACCTTGCGTAGAGTATGTACCAGGCCATACTATACGTGCGTTTACCGGCTTCTTTTCGCCCTGTCCGCTAGTTGGCAGCCTAGGCTAATCTGGTTGGAGCGAGTAACCTTAAACCGGAAATTATTACTTCTTTGTGTGTAGTCTGCAATTCTGCTGTTATAGAACAGTATGTACATTTAGCACCTCTAACGGAAACGCGTGGAATTGCACCACACGTTTGCGTCGCGTTACAAAATTTGGACTGCACATTTTGCTACGCAAGAACGCGAGAAACGCCCCCTGCATTGCTCTTTACGTTGTTGTGCGCGTTCCTTACGTAGAGTGTGTACCAGGCCTTAAGCCGCCTTTCCACTGAATACGACTACGCAAGCAGACAGTCGGATTGCGCCCCCTGGTGTCAGTCGTTCCACACTATTGAATAGGTCGTACTGAGTCAGTCATTCTGTCGCAATGTGAGAGCGCACCCGGTACTAAATATCGTTGCCCTGGAGGGGTACTAGTCTTGTGCCATCGTGTGCAAGGCAGCATCGTCCCATCGAGCCCTCTAGCCATCGCCGATGGTCGATTCTATCGAGGGGTGCGCGGGGGTGGGGGTGGGGCTATTGAACAGCGGGTCTTTTGCTTACTTATATGGCATACCATTGCGAATTGTATTCACTATTTTGTCCAAATATAATAAAGAATAATATACAACAGATTTCACGTCTATTCTAGATTATATAGTAGAGGCTATTTATCTCACCTGGCCGCTGACCAACGAGACAGTTAGCATCACGGTCAGCGCTCAGGAGCTATAGTTTCCCTAAGCCTTTCTGCGCCCTCGTCTGTTTTATAGCAATTCGTTTCATTTTACTAATTTCATTTTGTGAAGAAGCTAGACGAGCAGTCATCATGTTCATTATCATTTTAGTCTTGTAGTGAGCGATTGACAAGATCCCCTTTATGCCGCGTGCCATCCCGCACAGTCTATCTCCATCTGCACGTAACTTCTCTCACTTAGCACTATCGGGTTAGACCTTTTTAACTAACCTAATGTAATCAAAAATACATAATTTTGTAATGGGGCGTGACGTGTGAGGTGGGAGGAGCCAAACGCAGCAAGGGGAATCATTAAGCCCTTAGGCCACTAAGGCGGGATACCCGCAGATAAGGGAGGAGACAAGACAACGAACAAACGAACACCATTACAGACGCTACTAACCGGCTAACTGTCAAACGCTAAGTAGAGCGCAAGGACAGGGATCTGAACAGCCAGAAATAAATACGCGCCCTGTCTCGGTAATGAGACAAATCAAAACGGGCGAGTAGCGTAAAGACAAACATAACACAATAAACAAACACCGCAAAATAATACGATGGTAAGAGAGGGGGCGACAGGAACAGATTCAACGTTCCCAGGCTACTCTCAAACTCGCGGGCAAACACAACCGTGTCCACAGCATCGCCCAAGCTTCCCTAATGGAAGACATGCACCTAAAAAACGAACCAGAACAGCAGTTCCGTACAAAATCGTCAAAACTCCATGCAAGGAGAAAGGCACCGAAAGGAACGAACAGGACAGGCAGTACCGGAAATTTACCGGCTAGACCAAAGCGAGATTTATTGAAAATAAACACCCTGCCTCTCTATGATGAGGAATATAATGAGGCGCACAGGAACAGAGATTTAACGTTCCATGGCGGGATTAATAGGCTCGCAGTCCAATGCAGAACACAGAGGGTAAACACCCGATCCCCCAGGAGAGAGAAACATTTTACAGGTGAGCCGACGGAGCACCGTCGTCCCATAACTTTACTATCCATAGACTAACGCAAGCTTAAATTGGAACAACCGCCCAAGCCTCTCAGTAAATAAATATGTAAGGAAACGAGGCGAAATGGAACAGAGCTAACGTTCCGAGGCTATATTTAGAAACACGCAGTCACACACAAACACGTCCACAACAACGCCCAAGCTCCATATAAGGAGACAAACACCCGGAGAACGAAACAGAATAGTTCCAAACAAAATCGTCCCGCAGGTAAAAAGAGCGTACAGGACGGCTGCTACAAAATACCTACGCAACATAGCACGACAGCCTCTCAGAAAACGAATGAAGGAAACGAGGCGAAATGGAACAGAGAGCTAACGTTCCGAGGCTATTATTAAAAACACGCAGTCAGACATAAACACGTCCACAGCATCGCCCAAGCTCCACACAAGGAGACAACACACCCGGAGAACGAAACAGAACAACAGTTCACAACAATCGTCTCGCAGGCAAAAAGGCGAACAGGACAACTGTAACAAAGACCTACGCAAACATAATAGCACGACAGCCTCAATAAGAATAAAAACCCTGACTCACAACAAAGGGGAACGTAGTCCACGAGAAGGAGACTAAACAGGGAAAAACGTACCAAGGCTACTTACTGGCTTACAGTAACACGGAATTGAGTAGAAGCAAAACGCCAGGTCTCTCAGTAAGAAAACCAAACAGGCGAAGGGGGACAAAGAACAACTACTATACACTTCCACAAGCTAAGCAGCCCAGCAAAAGCGCAAACGCCCAATCTCACATGAGACGACATGCACCTAGAGGCGAACTGGACTAAAGTTCCCAACAGAAACGCCCAACTCTCCATACACGGAGAAAAAGCACACTATGGCGAAATAGAGCAGAGATTTACGGTCCCAAACTTCTACGAGATAATCGACTACCAAGCCAGTAAGAAATAAGCCCTGTCTCAACTAAGAGACGGTAAAAATGGGCGAATAGCCAAAACGGTACGAAAATTCACAGCCAACAATAACACCACAGTACATACAATTAACAATCAATGTCGAAGCCCCGAATGAAGGAAACGGTAGGCTTATATAAATCACTCCGGTGACTACAACAGGTGCAAACGCTTTAAAAGAAACTCCCCCGACTCAGCAGGGCGGAGCAAGCATTTACCAAAAGGGCAGCGCCCTCGCGTGGCCACCGAGGAAAACGACCGCATGGGGAAACAGGGTAGAAAACCATGACAAATTTACCCTGAAACGAATTATTTTTATTGATAATCAGAAACTTTTTATAGCCTAAACCTATAAAATAAAGAGACAACAAGACCTATAGGCTTACGTTTGACTGAAGATTTCTTTTCGTTATAGGGGACTTTTTTCACTGATGAAATGGGTAAGCTAGGCTATTGTGGCGGCCTGGGGGTTGTCAGCTGGCCAGCTAGGACCGGGTAGTGAGCCGCTACCCGGTTGAAGTGTAAATAATTGTAAATAACGTGCTGTGTGTTGTTTTAATTGTGTTAGCTTGTTAGCCGTGAATTGTGTTAACGTAACTGTAAACTGTAACTGTCATTTAACTGTCACTTTGATTTAAACGTAACCGTAAGCTAACTGTAATTTGTGTGGCTGTGATTGGCTGGGAAGTTGTAAGTGTTTGCGCCAATCACAGCCGACTTGTTGAAATATAAGGCAGTACCTGAAGCGTATTCCTGGTCAGTCTAAGAAGGTGCTTCAACTGTCAACAACGCTGAGCTGGATCCTGGAATAAGCCAACGGCTCTTTTAAGAGCTGGTAAGGTAGCGTGAATAAGCCGAAGCTCGGCTAGAGCGATTCGGGTACTGCAAACTGCTGTCTCTCTCCCTCATTCTCCGCGCTCGTTACACTATATTACATTGTAAATTACATTATTTACTATTATACATAAACCTGTTGAATCAATTTGAGATTATAGCAACAACTAAATCTTTCAATGTTTCGCTTCAGTGACGAAGACGTTCCGTGTATCAATATAGGAATATAGCGGCCACCTTTTCATCCACTCTAGTTTATTTCTCTGATCACATCTTTCATTAGTCTACAGTCAGATTGTACAATATTAGGCTATATTTGTTTCCATGCCCCGAGTCCGACACCGGTAAGCTTGTTGTGCTGTTAGAATAAAAAGGCTGTTGAGGGATAGGCTATATGGCTACAGCTCACCACTCCGTAGCCTAAGCCTACACTCCGTTCTAGACTGAACAATAGTTTATCAATAGCACTATTGAATACGAAATATAATTTCTTTAATTTGGCCTGAATGAAATTATATAGTTAGTTGCACTGTGGTCTAACAGAAGATAGGCTATCAGCGTGATTTTGCTCAATCCAGGTAAATTATGGCGCCGTTGCGCTGCATAGGCGATCACATTTCAAAGACGCAGACAACACGTTACATTGTAAATGCATGGTAGAGTAGAAAATGTATTAAAAACACAGAATGAGAGGCGAAATTTGTATTTTTAGTATTAAAAAAATAAAAATCGTCCAGGCATCGACAAAGATAGATAGCCATCGCCGATGGGTTCAACCATTGTCAATAGTCGATTCCATCGTCCCAAGCCTAAGGGGTACAGGGACATAAACCATAAAATGGAGCTTCAAAAAGTTCAGGGAGAATAATTTAAACTATTCTAAAGAGCATTTAGTCAGAAGTATGTGAACAACCTAGCTGACATTAGCTCGTGGTGCACGAATGGATGACAGAACCCCGGAGTTTACAGTGGGCAAATGACCGCAGGAGGGAACACGTCAACATAAAAACTTTTAGGCTACAAAAACAACAGAGTTAGACACATAGCCTAGCTAACTCACCTTAGTTCCATTTAACGTTATACTATACAATGCAAAGAAATTTTCAATATTCAGTGGCAGCAAACAGTTGGGCAAAGCTAAAGAACAGCATACATTGTCTGTAGCTACTGTATTGATTCACTGTAGCTAGCAAGCGCCAGCCTGATATAGCTAGGCTACTTATAACGTTCGGTGCTTATAACAGCTCACTTTTTCATTTAAAATAACACATATACGGAAAATTTATTAAAATATCCTTATTTATTAACCCAAATGCTCATCAAAAACCATCAATCAATAATTATTGTGCTTATTTTGCTTACTGGTTTATTTCGTTGTAAATAGGCTACATTCACCATTGACATCTATGTTAGCTAGCATCGTTTCGTCATTTCCTGTCTGGTGTTGGAATGAATTCTGTCTGAAAAGTTGAAAATTTTCAACGTATCCGTAGCCTTGGTCGGACAGAAAATCCCTCGAGGTATGTCACAGGCCGACAACACGGCTTCCGACAACACCTTTACTGTTGTAACCAAGAAACAATGTGCCTGCAATGTTTTCAGAAATGTTTTTTTGGGACCGTTTAAGTGGTATAAAAGGCCGCCATATTGTTCTGGTTTGAAAATGCAGGCAAAATACGTCTAACCAATCGGGTGCCATTATTGTTCCATCGTAGGCTACTGTACCCGTCTAATAGCACCGCCCAGCAAACGCACAGTTTGGGGGATCAACAGGTCTCCATGCGTCGTCGCCGGATTTGGTGAGAACCTACCTTGAGGCTGAAGGTTGTAGTTCTCAAAGCGGAATTTTTTCCCATTCTTGCTTGATATAAGACTTAAGCTCAACAGTCTCGTGGTCTCCATTGTCGTATTTTGCGCTTCACATTGCGGCACAAGCTTTCAATGGGAGACAGGTCTGGACTGCAGGCAGGCTCTCTGTCTACAAAGCCACGCTGCTGTAACATGTGCAGAATATGGCTTGGCATTGTCTTGCTGAAATAAGCAGACGTTGTCTAGATGGCAGCATATGTTGCTCCAAAATGCATATGTACCCTTCAGCGTTAATGGTGCCTTCACAGATGTGCAAGTTACCCATGCCATGGGCACTAACACACCCCCATACCATGACAGATGCTGGTTTTTGAACCTTTGGCCAGGAAAACACGATGTCCATTATTTCCAAAAAACTATTTGAAAGGTGGACTCGTCAGACCACAGCACACGTTTCCACTTTGTGTCAGTCCATCTCAGATGAGCTTGAGCCAAGAGAAGTCTGCACGTTTCTGGATGTTGTAGATTTATGGCTTACGCTTTGCATAGTAGAGTCTTAACTTGCATTTGTAGATGCAGAAACGAACTGTGTTTACTGACAATGATTTTTCGAAGTATTCCCGAGCCCATGTGGTAATATTCATTACAGAAGCATGTCGGTTTTTAATGCAGTGCCATCTGAGGGATCGAAGGTCACAGGCATTCAAGATTTCTCCAGATTCTCTGAATCTTTTAATATTCCTTGCAATCATGCGTTGAGAAACGTTGTTCTTAAACTGTTGGACTATTCGCTCTCGCAAAGTGGCGAACCTCCACCCATCCTTGCTCGTAAACGCCCAAGCTTCCCAGTCATGATAGCATCGCCTGTTACCTATTCACCTGTTTACCTGTGGAAGGTGTTTTTTGAACATTTCACAACCTTCCCAGTCTTATGTTGCCCCTGTCCCAACTTCTTTGGAACGTGTTGCAGGCATAAAATTCGGAATTACCGTATATTTACAAAAATCTATAAAGTTGATAAGGTAAAACATTAAATATCTTTTCTTTGTACCGTTTTCAATTAAATATATGTAAAAGAGAATTTACAAATCAATGCTTTCTGCTTTTATTTGCATTTAACATACAGTCCCAACTTTTTTGGAACTGGGGTTTGTAACTTTGGTAGTCTTAAAATTTTTTATCAATGAAAATTTAGATTTATTGCTTGCCTTTTTTACATGAGCTTGATATCAATGGGCCTCATTCACCAATCACGCTACGAAAAAATTTGTTCTGAAGACTTTCTTTAAAACGGTTTTATAAACATTTCAGGATTATGTTTGCGTTCGGAGCATCTGTTCTACCAAAGAAAAATCCCAAATAAGAACACATTGGTGAATGCCAGAATGTTCATAAAACGTTTTAAAGAAAGTCTTAAGAACAAATTTGACCGTAGAAAGGTTGGTGAATGAGGCCCAATGAGTTGTAATTGTTTATTTTGGTTTATTACACGTTTGGTTGACTTTGGTGGACTTGTCAGCTGTGGAGCATCCAAGTGCATCACTTAAGTGGAAATTATATTTCTTTCACTTACATAGCATAGGAAACTCAAAAGGTAATACTATAAACACACTTTAGCAAAACAAATTATATTAAAAATGGAAAAAGACGAACAAGTAAGCAATTTAAGGACACAGGTTAAATTTGCCGTATCTCTTAGTGCTAGAGCTTTCCAATTGAGATGTCACTGTCAAATTAGAGGGCCATGTGTTATACACTCAAACATGATCTCTTCTTCACATGCACCCACTTACTTTCTTGGTCAGCTGCGCAGTCTTGTGCCGTTCCTGAAAAATATTAAACAGGAAAAAGACAGCACGTCAAACAGCAAACCCAAGGCAAGCATTTTTGGAGCCAAGCATTTTGAAAATCAGCAACAAAAAAAAAATGAAGTCATCTACTCTGTGCTCCTTTCTGAAAAAAAAAAAGTTCTACAATTCAAGTAGGGGTATAGAGTTTATTTAGGAACGGCGCTGGGAGAACTCACAGACCACCGTCATAGAGGGGTGCATTGACTTTCTCAAGGGAGCAGGAGTTCACACAAAGGTTTTTTATAGGGTCGTGTACTGTCGCATAAACATTCATTTTGCAAATACGTCCTTTGGCAAGAATTTTATATCTTATATTTGAAAAACAGCTACTAGTATTTTCATAATCATATGATTGTGATTACACCATGATCTTGTGGCTAAGCTCATGTAACATGTGTCAAAGGCTCTCGCTTGTCCCGACTGCGGAGTTTTTCCACATTAGCACCTCAGTGGTGGAATGAACTTCCCATTCCCCTATGTTCTACTCCAACCCTGCCTGCATTCTGTCGAGGCCTGAAGACACACCTCTTCAGACTCCACCTTGACTGATATCCTCACCTAGGAATATCAGTTCCCTGTTCCCTGTGTTTTCCTGTCTGTTTATTATAGTTTATAATAGTATTTGGAATGGTTTATAATAGTATTTGGAATGGTTTATAATAGTATAGTTTATAATAGTATTTGGAATGGAAGTGTGGTGTTGCTGATTTGCCCACAGCTTACTGTGAACTACAGTCAACGTTCATTGCTAGGGATAGCTGCTACATTATGCAAAGGATGTGCTTTGCCTTGTCTGTTCTGTAATGATGATGATGTCTCTGTACGCACTTACTGTACGTCGCTTTGGATAAAAGCGTCTGCTAAATAAATGTAATGTAATGTAATGTAATTGGCTGGTTTGACAGCTTCTATTTTTTATAACAAGTAACACGTCCCTGTAGCTATATTGAGCTATAATGAGAATAATCAGTTATAGAAAATCAGTAATATAAAGGACACACAGGAAAATGTGCTGTGAGTATTGTATCTGTATGCAAAGACTTGTTTCCATTAATATTGTGCTTGTATTCATATAATCCAGTGTACCTTCTATTGATGGAAAACTACAAGTGCCTTTGTGAGACTGTGTCTTTGAGAAAGGGGTAGTGGTGTCTATGCAGACGTTGTCTGTATGCCCAGAATAATCTGTCTTCATATAAATTATGTTTTGCATAATCTTTACACTCATCAGAACAATAGTCACTTGTTGCTTGTCAATAAATATAAATATAAAGGTGCTAAACCAGCCAATAGAAATGTTACATGAACTTAGCCACAAGATGCGGGTGTAATCACAAAGACACGTGGCCTATTACTCTGAAATTTGAAATTTGATCCAGCCCTCAATTTGTTTTTTCACTGTTCCTGTTATGTCAAAAGATATAAAGGATAGGTGGTTGTTACAGGAAAAAGTAAGACCTCAGTTGCCCTGTACCTCTCTATTTCTGCTGAAATAGCAGAAGGAATTGCACTCATTAAAGCATGTGAATATGCTAAAGCCAAGATGTAAATACAGAGGATAGTTAATACCGTTTCTACACATGCACCTGTCTATTCAAATTATAAATTGGAGTTTAAGTCCCTCCAAGTCCCTCCGCGTTCAGGGCGTGGTTGTATGGTAATTCACCAGTGTCCATGTGAGATTTGAACCGCACGGATATACACCTGGGATCAAACATCATTTGATCCTCTGATAGTAATACAATATTTTGTCAATGTATATTATGCCTGATATATCAAAAATACTTGATTCATAATTGATGTTTTAGACGGAAGGCCTATCTATAAATCTGGGTGTATTGAATGAATGTATTGCATGTCAGTCTCCACTGAAAATAATATTTTAAGTAGGCCTACAAATTAATAAACAGCCATTACAAATTTTCTATGAAACTGTAGAAACACAATGGCTAAGAGACATCGACTTCATCAAATTCTACAGCTGTCAGTTTTATGAAGGAACACGTCAGGCTATTTGATTGTTCTATGATATGAATACACCAGTGTGTGTTTATTGTTCTTCTTATTTCCAACTGTAATTTGTCTCAGGATAATAGGCAACCTTTTATAGAGCCATCTAAAATTGTGGTTTTAAACCATTTCAGAATGAATAATGTGTCCAAATCAATTAATTAAATTTAGGCTACAGTAGCCTACAATATGTTCACGCCATCATTCAAAGCTTGTGTGAATCTTATTTGATAGGCTGAATTAAGGTCACATGTTATTTAGTGAAAAAGGTTTCTCTCATTGAAGAGACTGCCCACATTGCCTTAAGCTGGGGACACATTACACAATTTTTTATCCCGATTTGGCAACGATTTGCGATCGGGCAGAGTCTGTGGTAGTCCAGGGAAATCCAGGCTAGTCGCGCTTTAGAGTCGCAGCTGTAATCGTTATGTGTGTGGGAGTGAAAGACTGTTGTTTCTCTCCTACGATCCCAGTCGGGAACACCACGATTTTATCAAACATGTTTGATTTTATCGGGGTTAGTCAGTGCGTAACCTTGTGGTTTGCGCTGGCCAAAGACTGAAATCGCTACGGGAATTTTCAGTAGCCAATGAAAAGTGAGTTTGCGGCAGAGGAAGGAAGAGGTGGAAAAATACGGAAGTAAACATGAAATCCAACGTGCAGATGGCTGAGCTGAATAAACACGTTTTTTGGAATACTAAAAATGAGGAGCGACTTGTGGATTTGTGGCAGAAACATGCGTGTGTCTGTCTGTACAATGTCAACTCTGCAAATTACCACAACAACACTGACAAAGTTGCAAGCTGTATGGGCAGGTCTACCACGAGAAATCACGTTCATGTGAGAGAACTGCATCCGTCTGCATCAATTCTCTGTCATTTAGATTTGTGCTCCTCAAAAACAGCCGTCATTATGTGTGTGCGACACAAGAGACTGAAAATATGCATATGACAGTTGTTAAATGTGTGATACTCATTCTTTTCATTGTCGCTTACGATTGGAAAAGTCGTGTAATGTGTCCCCAGCTTTACACACATCGAACAACTAAAGTCTGATGAAGTGTGTGGCATTCGGTCCAGGTTTTTTTTGGCCATGCCCACTGGTGCAGAGAGCACACGCACACCTGGGTTGTGTTGGCTAATCAGCCCAGATGCTTAAAGTGTGCTCATCTCCACAGTGCGGGCCGAGACCAGGAGCAAACCCCAGAAAGAAAGAATGCGAGTCTATTTGTTTAGGAGGGCACTGAAGGGACTGACAAACAAACAAACGAGCGAACCTGTCTGGATGAGCTGAAAAGCTGACTGCAACGTGACGCGCTGAAAAGCGGTCGCGGAGTTTGATTTGTTTTAGTTTGTTATTTTGTCTTTGTTGTTTTCGTTTACTTTTTTGGGCCAGAACCTGTGAGGGTGAAGGTGTTTTCATTTATTTTCATGTCTGTGTGGGTGTGCTCTCTCTCTCCATGCGGCAAGTTTACGGTAGAAGCCCGGACCTGCCGCATCTCAGGGGTATGTCACGGCATTGGGGTCATGGCGTGGGACAACGTGCATGTGCGCAAAAAACGCGTTGATTGTCTACGTATGCAGAAGTCTGAATCGGGCCCTCGGAATATAGAACACAGAATCGTCAAAAAAGAAAATACAGATGCAACCGCACTGAAATTTTCGGAATTGTCGGAAGTTTACATACACTTAGGTTGAAGTCATTAAAACAAATTTTTAACCACTCCACAGATTTCATGTTAGCAAACTATAGTGTTGGCATCTACTTTGTGCATGACACAAGTAATTTTTCCAACAATTGTTTACAGATTATTATTATAGTCATTTTAAACTTTAATCTGTATATTTCTGATGGTTTATGGAGTCTGTGTTTGTATTTATTATAAGTGTGGAAGACATATAAAGACCTAAATTTGTCCCACTTCACCTTGCATCATAAAGTTCTCACCTTCCATTTCCTCATTGAAGGTCTCGTTCCTACACATGATGGACGTGGTTACTGGCCACTTGATGCACATCTGGTGGTGTCGTGTCCCAATATGGCAGTGTTTACTGCTCATATCCTTAGTCGTACCACACACTGGATCTGAGTCACCCCTCGGTATGAAGCAGTCCATCTTCGTGGCATCAAACATCTTTACGTAAAATTTGCAGGAACCTAGGAGAAGCAAATGCTCAGACTCAGTCCCTCACATATAGTCTTAAAATGTGGGTCATTCTTTTGCAGGGCTGGATTACATGACATTACAGTCATATAAGATACACCCTTGAACAGAGCAACTTATATAAATGTTTTTATATTGTAAATTCAGTAGTCTACTACATAACAAAAATTGACAAGTTTAGAGTTAGTAACTGAGAAAAGTAGGGCTAGACTCAGCTGGGCTGCTGTTCTTGGAACTTGACTTTTGCTCTGTGGTTCTCTGTGACTCTCTTCTGTTTCAGCTTTTGGGTTCTGAGATTATGCATAGTGAGAGCATACCGATTCCTGTAGGATTAACTGTAAACACTCAGGATACTACTTATTAAGGCTGTGCACTGTTCCAAATAGCTGAGATATGAAGAGAATGTCAGAATATGGTGGATGTACATAGATAATTTCTCAGCTTAGATTAAAGGAATCTCAAATAACCGGATTTACACCTCCAAACTGAGCTGCTGATACTGCATCCATGGCATGCGCCGTGTCATAATAAGACCATGTCAAGCTGTCAGTATTCTGAGAGAAACTTCCAGAAAATGCACTGTAAAATGTATATAATCAGGCTCAGTTGGCAACATAGTTCTGAGAGATAAAACGACTTTTTGTGCAACATCAGTCAGAATACAGGATTCAAGGCATAAAAAAAGCAAACATCTTGTTGCGATTGCATAAGAATCAGATGTAATTTGAATACAACAGAGATGTTTACACTGAAGCTTTTGTTTCTTCATTCACCGTTGTTTTGTTAGAAGCCCCCAGCTTGATAGCATTGTCCTGCTTTTGACTTTTGGATGCACTGAGACTGGAAAACATGATTGAGCATGCCCCAGGACTTCTCTACATTGAGCTACTGAAATGTTGACTTTTTTTAGTCAAATACACCATGATACTCAGAAACTCCCCAAAAAACAATTATCAAACAATGACTGTTCAAGTTCAAGCATAACATTTTGGATAAAATGATACAATAATATAATTGTGCTATAACATGAAATTATTAATGGCAACATCTACAGTTGAAGTCGGAAAATAAGATATCAAGAGTCTTTTGATGTTGTTGGGTCACAGACATCAGGAAGTCACGGCATGCAAAGGATATGCGACCAAATATAAAAAATTTAAAGGCACAGTCAACTTAATGTATGTAAACTTCTGACCCACTGGAATTGTGATATAGTGAATTAAAAGTGAAATAATCTTTCTGAAACAATTGTTGGAAAAATTGTGTCATGCACAAAGTAGATGTCCTAACTGACTTGCCAACACTATAGTTTGCTAACATGAAATCTGTGGAGTGGTTAAAAATTTGTTTTAATGACTTCAACCTAAGTGTATGTAATCTTCCAACTTCAACTGTATGTGTAAAACAGGAATGCATGTTACAAAGATGACAATATTTCACCAGGAGTGACACACAGATCTGCCCAGCATAACTCCACCACACATTCTCACTAAGAAGTTTTTTTCTTTGTAGATGCATCAGAAGGGATTCAGTGAAACAAGACAGAAGGTGATGAAGGATGGACATGAACAGACACATGTACGCACACACTTGTAATAAATAGTAAAACCATACCTTCTCCAGCAGCCACAGAAGCCAGGAATTCCACAAGAGCAGTCACAAATATTGTTCCCCAGAGCTGCATCCTATAAATTTGAAACAGGATCCAAATGTAAACCTCAGTGACGGAGTGTTATAGAAAAATACAAAGTTACTTCTTCCCTTAACCTGCTATTTGCCTTTATATACTCTCTAGCATGCTTACTTAGCCAGTACAGATAGGCAGCGAGTAGGACTGGTCCGTGCCCAGACTTTCTCTTAAAGGGGAATTCCACCGGAAAATGATGCTTGATCAGGCACCTTTCTATCTGTAGTGAGAGCAGAGATATAGCCCCAAACTACTGCAGGCCAACCAGGTAGGCTACCTACTTTACTGTGAACTACAATGACTAAGAGTGCTTACAGTTTATGGGCGGTGTCAGACAACGCCCGGAAACTGGGGAAATACAGCCATTAATTTAGGAAAACACAGCCCTTCATTTATCTAAATTTGTTATTGTGAAAACATTAGCCAGCCTAGCCAGAAGTCTGTAACACTTAGGCTAGTCATTTCTCTCCCCCGGTCTTCTAACGGGATTTTTTTTTTTTTTAAACGTCCTTCCAACTAGGAGTTCCATGTCGGAAATCAGGGATCGGGAAATCCCGACCTCCCATTTTTCAGTATGAAATGCTTTTGTATCGGCCACCATGCCGATACAGAATGATAAAAAATGAAAGGTTACAAAGTTATTGTTGTAGTTGTTAGCTGTTTTAGCTGTTTGCTGGCAAAGCCAAAACTTTCCCAGCAACTTCCCAGCTAACAAAATGACGTCCTGAGGACGTCCTCTAAATGGACCACAAAGTTATTAGGACGTTGGAAATGAACGTTCTCCGGACGTTATTTTGTAGGGTTCCTTTGGTATCCTGGGGACGTTTTTCTTAACGTCAAAACAACGTTTTCAGGACGTTAATACAGTCATAGCACCATAAAATGACGTCCTGTGCACATCCTCTAAATGGACCACAAAGTTATTATGACATTGTATGACTGTATTAAGAACGTCCTGAAAACGTTGTTTTGACATTAATAAAAACGTCCCCGGGACATCAAAGGACCCCGTATAAAATTACGTCCGGAGAATATTCATTTGTAACGTCCTGATAACGTTGTGTTCCATTTAGAGGATGTCCACAGGACATCATTTTATGGTCCTATGACAGTATTAAGAACATCCCGAAAACGTCGTTTTGACATTACGAAAAACGTCCCCGGGACAACAATGGAACCCTACAAAATAACGCCTGGAGAACGTTCATCTTTAACGTCCTGATAACGTGTTCCATTTAGAGGACGTCCACATGACGTCATTTTATGGTCCTATGACTATAAAGAACGTCCCGAAAACGTCGTTTTGACGTTAAGAAAAATGTCCCCGGGACAACAGTGGAACCCTACAAAATAACGTCAGGAGAACGTTCATTTTTAACATCCTGATAACGTTGTGGTCCATTTAGAGGACGTCCACATGACGTCATTTTATGGTACTATGACTGTATTAAGAACGTCCTGAAAACGTAGTTTTGACATTATGAAAAATGTCCCAGAGACAACAGTGGAACCCTACAAAATAACGCCTGGAGAACATTCAACGTCCTAATAACGTTGTAGTCCATTTAGAGGACATCCACAGTCATAGGAAACATAAAATGACGTACTTTGGACATCCTCTAAATGGACCACAACATTATTAGGATGATGAAAATGAATGTTCTCCAGGTGTTATTTTGTAGGGGTCCTTTGATGTCCTGGGGACGTTTTTATTAATGCCAAAACGTTTTCAGGACATTCTTAATACAGTCATAGAGCTATAAAATGACGTTCTGTGGACATCCTCTAATGTTAGGAGAACCGATCGGAACTACATGCAGACACCAAGATGTAGTAACAATTATGCTTTAATCAGAGTCGACGGAAACAGGTCAAAGTCCAGCAAGCAGTGCAATACAGGGCAAGCAGAAACATAGTCAAATCCAGGCAGGGGTCAAAGTCCAAGCAACCAGGGCAATGTGGAGAAGGCAGGGCGAAGTCCCAGAACAGGCAGAGGTCAGAACCGGGAGATCAATCAGAGGGGGCTGGAGAACAGGAGGGTGAAGGGCTGGAGCGGGGGTTGGACGGAGATTGGTCGGCGGGCAGGAGGACTGGAGTAGGGCTGGATGGAGACAGGTAAGGCAGGCAGGAGAACAGGAGCAGGACGGGACAAAACAGGACTGGAGACAGGAACTCGGAACAGGTAAGGAGCAGGCAGGAATAAATGCTGGAGTAATGACACAAGAACGAATGCAGGGCACAAGAGGATCTGGAACAGAACAGAGAAACAGGTGAGCTTAAATGCAAGACTGATGAGGAGACAATGAGGAACAGGTGAGACGATAACACATGAGGAAACATATCAGGTGTGGGAGGCGGAGACATACAATCTGGGAAAGGGAAAATATAAAACGGAAAACAGAAAACACATAGAAACGGAGAAACCAGGAAATTATGACACAGAGGCACGGGACGTGACACTAAATTCACCACAACGTAGAAAATTAATGTTCTCCAGGTGTCATTTTGTAGGGGTCCTTTGATGTCCTGGGGACGTTTTTCTTAATATCAAAACAACGTTTTCAGGACGTTCTTAATACAGTCATAGGACCGTAAAATTATGTCCACTAAATTCACCAGAACGTTATTACGACGTTGAAAATTTACATTCTCCAGGCGTTATTTTGTAGGGTTCCTTTGATGTCCTGAGGACGTTTTTTCTTAACATCAAAACAACGTTTTCAGGACGTTCTTAATACAGTCATAGGACCATAAAATGTCATCCTGTGGACGTCCTCTAAATGGAACACAACATTATCAGGACGTTAAAAATGAACGTTCTCCAGGCGTTATTTTTTAGGGTTCCATTGTTGTCCCGGGGACGTTTTCTTAATTTCAAAACGACATTTTCAGGACGTTCGTAATAGTCATAAGACCGTAAAATGACATCATGTGGATGTCCTCTAATTGGACCACAATGTTATCAGGACGTTGAAAATTAACGTTCTCCAGGCATTATTTTGTAGGGTTCCACTATTGTCCCGGGGATGTTTTTCTTAATGTCAAAACAACGTTTTTGGCATGTTATTAATACTGTCATAGGACCATAAAATGACGTCCTGTGGACGTCCTCTAAATGGAACACAACGTTATCAGGACGTTAAAAATGAACGTTCTCCAGGCGTTATTTTGTAGGGTTCCATTGATGTCCCGGGGACGTTTTTCTTAACGTCAAAATTATGTTTTCAGGATGTTCTTAATACAGTCAAACAACGTCATAACTTTTTGGTCCATTTCGAGGATGTGCATATGACTGCATTAAGAACGTCCTGAAAACGTAATTTTGAGGTTAAGAAAAACGTCCCCAGGACATCAAAGCACCCCTACAAAATAACGGCTGGAGAACGTTAATTTCCAACGTCCTAATAACTTTGAGGTACATTTAGAGGACGTCCTCAGGACGTCATTTTATTAGCTGGGTAGCTGTTTGCAAGATAGCTAGGTCATACACTTGCATTAATGCGGGTCGCGTAGCATGAGAATGCCATCTACGGACTACGGATAGGTTCAAAAAGATAACTTTTCATAAACGTGCACAACGAAAGTGTTATGTCATTGAACTTCCCGCTTGTAGTTGAGCAGTGATTGGTTATTAGCAAAGATTTTAGATATCCGACTAGCCTACCCTTTTTAAAAAATGTTTTTATTTTATAAACTTTATTCAACAAGAGATACATACATTGGGATGGCAGGTATGCCCTCCGCCAAGTTACGGCTTGGCGGGGCATGCCCCATACCTATACAGCACCGAGAGTTTGGCACTTTTCAGGGTTTCCTACAGAAATAACCACAATGACCATAGACTCTCAGCCCTTAAAAACATTAACTTCTGTATGTTCTGACCTAATGTAACCACACAGCATTCAGATACAACTTCACACATCCACACAATAAAGCCCCAAACTTGGGTTATTTTGCCGTTTTCTTCTTCCTCTTCTGCTTCTTCTTCTTCTTATTCCTATTTTCCTGCCAAACTGCCTGCCTCTGTCGTGATGTTATCCAATGGGGAGAATTATTATTTGAGAGTATGGTCCGTATACCTACTCATAAAACTTATTGTCCAATAAAAATGCTTCATACTAATGTTTTTTAATGTTAATATAGCTAATGACTTTGTGTTTTCCAAGAAGCTAATGTAGCTTAGTGGTTAAGACTGCAGTCTGTCACACAGTGGATAGTGGGTGTGAGCCCAGCAGGGCATGTGTATTTTCCACAAAAACAATGTGCAACTGTTAAGTTCTTTTCATTTCTTAGACTGTTATTATTTTCACATTGACACATTAACGTATTTTTATTGCAAAGGCAAAACAGGTTTACAATATTAACTGTTCAATGTTTCACTTGTATTATATTACACTTGTATTATATTGTGTTAAGCTCTGCTCTTGCGGTCATGACTGACTGACTGTGAAAACCCCTTGCCTCGGCCAACATTTCTTTATTCATTAATTTCTTCACTTCAGCTCTGTTCACTTTATCCTTTTCACACATAACACAAGGTCACCATAAAATTAACTACTAGGAAAATTAAGAATTTACGATAATAGCCTATATTAAGAATTGAAGATAACCTCTTTTAAGCCGCAAGCCTTTAACCAATCGGATTTATAAACCGCCAATTCCCCAAACATATCTGATTCATGGTTAGTCACTTATAAATAGATAGCCTCCGAATGTGGCTCTGGTCTACGCTGCTCTGCTGATAATGTAGCTTAATGCAAACACTTTTAACTATTATAATAATAATAAGAAGAATAATCTCTGGTATGTACTTTCTTAGTAGTATCTACTGTTTTCTTTCTGGCTAAGATTCCTGGGAAATATGCGTTGTCCAATTAAGCTTGTTCGCCAACGTTACTTCCTGCTTCTCGTCAGGAAGCAGAAACAAGCTAGGCTACTACGAAGCAAATCAACATGCATTATAGCCTACATTCATTGCACTACAGAAAACGAAACTAAACCTAGCTGTCCGGTACCAAAACATTTCCCGCAGATAACGTTCTACACTACCGGAAAAAAAACTCTGCTGTGCAGAAACTCACTAGCTCGCTCGCTAGCTCGTAGCCCACACATGGAAGGTTGGAGTTACGCATCCGGCAATCCAGTGTTGAATAGCCTAACTGCTGTGCTTATGAACTCACTAGCTCGCTCGCTAGCTCGTAGCCCACACATGGAAGGTTGGAGTTACGCATCCGGCAATCCAGTGTTGAATAAAACGTTAAATGTATTTCATTTTCTATAGAATACTAATAGCCCTATTTTAAAACTGTATTTCCATATTTTACTGATGCAAACTATTTAGGCTGTACTAGCTATTTAGGCTGTATGTCTTTCATCTAGAATGTGTTTGCGTAGCCCATTGTGCATGTATGTCTCCATGTAGACTTGGTTCATTAACTTACATGCTTCTTCATTATCCATAGCTCAGGTGGTGCTGTTCATTGTATTTCATTGCACATTAAATACTGCTCATCTACAAACTCTTTTAATGTAATTGTGTGCTGTCTCTAATAGGATAAATGTTCTCATTCTTGTCAAAAGAGAATGAGAACAGTTAAGCGAATGTCTGCATACATGTCTTTGGAATGCATGTCTCTCTCCGTGTTTATCTTCATGCATTATTCATCATTAGTTAGCTATAAAAAATAAGTGATATCAGATCAAAAACGTCTACGATGTAAAAAAAGCCAAGTTACTCACGCATAGCCTACATAGCGCTGTCCATAAGTTCTTAATTCCAACTTGCAAAAACTAGGCCTGCCTTTAAAAGTCTTGATATCAAAATGTGGCCAAGTTACAACTACCAATATTGCCTATGCAGTGGATGCAGACAATTGTTCAAACATGCCCTATAGTGTAGTAATTTTTCTGTTTAATTTCTAAGTGTAACACATCTGAATAGTATTTCCACTATAAAATATTTTCATTTTGCAGTTTGATGTGGCACATACAGTTCCATTGACCACATTCTCTTGAGATGGTAAGATGAAGAAACACAGGGCCAAGTTGCATTAAATAATTTAGGAAAGATAGATAGAGCTAGTTAATTTAGTGTGAGCTACGATAGGCAATATTGGTAGTTGTAACTTGGCCACATTTTGATATCAAGACTTTTAAAGGCAGGCCTAGTTTTTGCAAGTTGGAATTAAGAACTTATGGACAGCGCTATGTAGGCTATGTGTGAGTAACTTGGCTTTTTTTACGTCGTAGACGTTTTTGATCTGATAGACAAAACACAGAACACAGCGAGGGGTACATATATTAAACTAAACAAAATAATAATTTTATAAAAAGATGTTATAAGAAGCACACAGATTAACAGTTTTAATTGCTTTCTTGTTTTTAGAAAATTATAGTTTTCATATAATAAATTTACCTTTATAAAATTTCTGTTTATGAATATATTTTGCCAAACGTAAAATAAGGTTAAATTAAAAAAAATACATCTTAAAGGGTATTATTGTAATGCATAAAACCAAAAATTATGTTTTCAATATCCGCCTACCCTCTTTGTTATTTGTCATGTTCGAGCAACGGACCCAGAAGTAGCCGAAAAAATATATAAGTTGGGAACAGGCAAAGATTGTAGATAAGCCAAGATATGCAACTGGCGCCTTTCCCCATTGTATTTTTTGTCCGCCCAAGTGGAAGTGATCAGGCATGCGCAGTAGTGGTTTCTGTTAGCTTAGCAACTAAAGTTACATCACGTATGCTTAAAGTGGCGAGCATCTGCAGACGTTCCAGTTCCGAAGCTGGACCTCTTGCTCCGCCTACCCTCTTTGGAACAGGGGATCAGGAAATTGTCCTTGAAGCTCGCAAACTCCAGTGGTCATCAGAGGCATTGCAGCCTCTGGTGCCAAAAAGCTAATTTCCCCATTGAAGTCCATTAAAAACTACGAAATTACCCAGGCCAAATTATACTATTTTTGACAGTTGTTTTAAATTCTACATTTCTTCTCACCAAATGAATTACTCTCCAGGGACCAGTTTTGTTTCTGAGACCCACAGAAGAAGTTATAAGATTTTTTTAAATTCCAATTGGGTCCGCATGTTTAGGTACCCAGTGTGCATGCGCTGGTTCCAAAAAGCCCCATAGTCTAACATGGCATCTCCATGAATTGGCTTCATGCACCAATGAGCAGCTCTCATAGGAATCCTTGGAACTGGTAAGCGGAAGCTGTCTCCAGTTCTTCTTATGTTTCTTGATGGCTACACCCATAAAGACCATAGACATGCATATTAACAACTTTTTGCTGCAAAGACCCTCACCATAATGCAAAGTGGCCAAACCTTTTATTCACTACACATGCAATATGAAGATACTCAAAAAAGAAATACAATTTAAAAGATACATGGCAGATAACACTGAATGTTCATTAACGTGAAAAGAAAACCCCACAACAGAAATGTTGGAAAATATATTTATATCGCAATATTTACATTTCTCATTTGAAATCCTCCTCATGATTAGATCATTGTGATTAGGATCATATTTAGCTTTTTTATATGGAAAAATCATGCAGATGCAACATATTAATCAATCTGAAGATGCAGTTTTTCTGGCTTACTGTGAAATTTTTATCTATTTTATATTCTATTTTCTTTTCTCCATCTGTAATTATGTATGGTACTTAATGTGATCCATCCATATCTACTGCATATCTGGCAGCAGAGTGATGGTTTGAGGCTCGTTTGATACCTCAGATCCTTGATGACTTACAGCCATTTAGCCAACCATGGGTTCCATACTATTCCCGTGTAATTTACAGCTTAATCTATTCCCACCCCCAATTCCCATAGAGATCCATTCAAATGCAGAGAGATTATAGTATTGCTTGTAAGAGTACCTGAAAATAAGATATCAAGAGTCTTGTTAAGGTTCCGAGTATGAAATGGACTCAAATGCACGACTCAATACACAGGAAGTTCAATAACTCCACTAATTTATTGCTTCGACCAGAATTCCTCCTGAAGCATAGGGAGAACAAGAATAGTCAGTTACGGTTCCGAATAGGAACTGGACTCAAATGCAAGACACCAAACACAGGGTGATATCTTGGTGATCTTGGCGCTTGGTCTAAGCGCATGGTGCTAAGTCCATTTAGGGCGTGTCCAAGTCCACTTTTGCTATTTTAACGGTGTGTTTTTTGGGCGCTAAGCACGGCGCAAGATGCAACTGGGCTGAACCTAGTCTCTTCATTAATTATAGGTGTGTCTTGGGCATGACATGAAATAAACCAATCAAAATGTCATATCCCATTCCCTTTAAAAGCCTGCTTTTCCACCTTGGCGGATTGCTTATGATGGTGAAACAGACATGCTCGTGCATGTTTAGTGCGATCAAGGAATAGGCTAAATGGATCAATAGTAGCCTATGATCAATATTATTCGGGCTAACCATTATGAGTTCCCGGTAATAATAAGTGCTATTTACAAAATATATGCGGTTAAATTTCACCTGCAACAGCTGAGAATAAGCGACCAATGGCTTCCGTGTCACCTTAGAAAACGCCAATTAGCCTGCTTGTTTAACGAATTTCGTTTGATTATGCAATGAACTCATGTTCAAGCTTCATCCGAAGTTCATTAGGCTACCTGCATTCTAATTTTGATCAATAACATAAATAACGTTATTTAGCCTTAATGATGACACTAAATACAATAAATCTGTCAGGTTGGCAACCCATAGGTTCAGCATATTTTCCCTTGTTTTATAATGTCCTGCTTATGGAAATGTGACCAACCTATTTTTACCAGCCTGCTTATGGAAATGTGACCAAGCTATTTTACAGCATGAGACTGTATTCTTTACAGCAGGGGAAACAGACCTGCTCATGTAATGCGCACATACAGATAATGGCATTAAAATTAATTGTAAATTAATTGTAATTTTGTAACGTGCTGCAAATTTTATTTCTAATTAGCTGCTTAGTTCTCTTTAAAATATTTTGTTCAGTTATGGAATAACAGGCGAAATCAGCGGGGTTTTAATAAGCTGAGGGTATGGAAACCTTGTCACTGTAATTTAAAAAATATGAAGAACGAAGAATAGCTCAGGTTACAATTCAGTTAACATGATGACATTTATCTCATAGGCTATCGAAAAAAACCTTATGCACAGCGAATCCTGTAGCCTAGGCTATTTGAAAAACAATAAAAGCAATATTCACTGGACAAGGTTTTGAACTTTTTTCAGTCACAAACCATTCTATTTACTTACAGGCTGCATTCCTAGATAAACAGAGCTGTATTGTAAAGACGTCTGAAGCGCATTTTCATAACTCAAATGTCCGTCTATTGCAGTGCGCGAGTTTTCCATTGAATGTCAATTCACGCATTAGGTGTAAATGACAATTCGCGCATTAGGCTTGATATAGGTGTTATCAGCTCCTTTTTAATGGATAGCCATTGTCCGTACCATTGCACATCGCCTGGGTGTTGATGGAGTGGACTGAGAGCAACGTAATGTGGCATCGTTTCCCTTCGCTGAGGGAAAGGTATGTGGACCTATTGAATCTTTTATTATTATGCATTTTTGATATAGCCTACACAATAATAATATTTCACATTGTGATCTAGATATTTTAGTCATGCTTGTGCGCGCCCCTGTGTGTAACAGACAGGAGGGTACACGCGTTGTGCACACGCCTATGTAGATGCACTGTATGCGCCGTTAAAATAACATGTAAACAACTGCGACATGACTTTAGACCAGGTTTGTGGTGGTTCTAACGCAAGCGCTTTCTGCTGGCTCAAGATAGCAATACGCCAAAAAGAATCCTGGCCACTCCTCATCTTAAGACCAACACGCCCAGTTCACTTGTAATGGGCGCACGAATACATGCTAGTTAAAGGACGTGAGCGCTTGGCGTTATAATGAGCCTAGCGCTGGGTGTAAGATAGCAAAGACACTTGCGTTTGGGTTAGCGCCGCTTTGCGCCGGGTGTAAGATAGGGCCTAGGAAGTTCAATAAGTCCAATAAATTATTGCTTCGACCAGAATTCCTTCTGAAGCATAGGGAGAACAAGAATAGACAGACAATCAGGGAATGAGTTCAGCAGGGGATCAGCAGTAACGGGGAGGCCAGGGACTGGTGGTGGTGGCAGGGATCCGGACAGGCTGAGCAGAGGAGGAGCGGGGAGTGGGAGACAGAGCAGAGCAGAGTGGCAGGAACAGCTGCAGGTTAGCAGAGCTGGGGTCCCGGCTGGACGTGCACACAGCAGCAGGTTGGCAGCAGCAGCAGCACAAGCAGGAGGCACGCACCGCCACCGGTTAGCAGAGCTGGAGCACTGGCTGCATGCACACACAGCAGCTGGTTGGCAGGAACAGCGGCACAAGCAGGATATACGAACAACTGCAGGCTGGTAGACTCAGAGCAGACAAAAGTTAGTACAGCGAGGCAGGACAGACTGAACAGCGTGTTTGCGCCGTTCCTGGCGAGAGCTGATCAAAGCTGGACAGAGCTGGAAATGGCGAGTTAACGCAGAATGCAAGACAAGGCTTTTAAAGTTGGCAAGACAGGACTAGATACAATGTATCCACGAGACAAGACCAGAGAGTTACTACAAAGAGACTTAACGAACTGGCACAGGACAAAGAACACCGTGTGACTAAATACAAACATTAACAAGTATCAATTAGGTGCCGCGTGCGAATGTATGCATGAGTGATTAACGGAGCAGGGAGTGTGTGGGATACACAGGGGTCCTCCAGGACCGAGATTGGGAACCACTACCTTGGGGCAGTGTGAAGGTGTCCTACATTATTCCATCACCAAAAGGCCAAATTAAATGTTTTCCAATGTTCTCCCAAGGTCCTGTTTAAACCATAACCAAAGCATGACCAAGGGAGAATGCTTTTCAATGCTGTGTGATGGTCCTGTTTGTATTCCGTGACCAAGGCAGGACCAGAAGAGAAAGTTTTTCAAAGTACCGTGACGGTGATATTGTAACGTTCTTCTGTGACTAAGGTAGGACCAAAAGAGAACGTTTTTCAAAGTACTGTGACGGTCATGTTTGTAACATTATTTCATCACCATGGTAGACCAAAAGAGAACGTTACAAAAGGTTATATGAAGGTCTTCCTTTAAACGTTACGATACGACCTTCAGGAGACCTGTTTATAACATTTGAACTTCCAGAACACGTTGTCAGGATGTTTTCAATATAACGTCAGACTTTGACCTAAAGAGAACGTTATGTAACGTCCTCAGGACGTCATTTGTTTGCTGGGTTGAACGCACTGATGTAGGTAATGACACGGAAACAACATATTTACCACCTCCGCTATCTGACCTCCTGCCATAAACGAATGCAGGGTTAGCTACTGCTTGGCAAATAGATTTTAAAACCCGGATTTGCACCTTTGTTTTGCACCGGATTTGCACCCGTGGCTAACAACAACTAATGACACTAGCCAAGAAAATGACATCGTATATTGCTTCTGTAATCGATGTTCAAAGCGAAACCGTTCGATTATGGTCAGCTCACTAATGTTAGTCTACTTTTCATGATCATGGATCATAATGTAACGTTAGTTGACATGTTCAATAAGACAAAGGAAGATGTCAGGGAATGGTACCGGTGGCCACTCCAATCTGTAACCGACAGAGTCCTGTTTAGTTTAGTTTGCCAAAACATCTCTAGGAAACAACGTAGCCTATCAATGTAATTTTCTGACATTATAATAAAATAGCAATGATAGCTAGCTTGATCTATGATGTGTCCCTACTCAGAACAGTGACAGACACAGCATTTTTTCCTCCCTCGCGGGCTCCGCCTATGTGCGTATGTAATTTACACGTCCACTTGACGCCACTGTAGTCTTTCAAAAATAAGGAAGGGGTAGAACAGGGGTAGGCAACCCCAGTTCTGGAGTGCTGGTGATGTTTCTGGTTTTTGTTCCATCTGAGCTTGATCAAAAGAGTTGGATGGATGATTAAAAGTCTGAGCCTGAATATTCTGACTGGTGAAATGTGCCTCCAGCACATGGTTACCTGAATTCATTAAACCTTTGAGCATCAGGGGGCATCAGTGCTGATGCACTGCTAAACATAGTAGAATCTGGAAAAATACATGGAGGTGAATGGAGCTAAATGCTATAAAATTATCATCACAGTCGATTTCAAATATTTATTATTAACTGGATTATTACTGCCAATGTTACACGGCCTAATGCTTATAATTAATACATAATTATAAGTCGACATGGAATCGATGGTTGTGTTATGATCTCACTTTCAAAACATTTCCACTAGCATTGATGCTATGCAATGTTGAATTCGCCGGTTCATGAATATTCATTACCGGTGGCTCCTCATTCAACGGTAGCCAACTAGCCAGTAGCTCTCGCTTGCTCAGTAAAACCATATATTCTCTAGAAGCTTCTAGAAGATTCTTGTTAAAATCAGATTGTTTATAAGATATAAGGTCATGTACCGCCGGTACTAGCTAGTATTTCGTTCGTCCACATAGTTGTCATTCTTGTGCTGTTATTACCGAACGATTTCGGCTGGCTGTGGGCCGTCTATCTTGTTTTTGAGTCTCACGTCCAAAGCAGTTATGAATATTCATGACCAAATTTGCATAACCAGAGAAAAAAGTGATTTTTTTCTGAAACGGTTCAAGATTTAATTCATGTAAGTGCGTAGAAAATCATATTTTCTTGTCTGCTGTCTGCAAACTTTCTCCAACTTACAATAAAAAACGATTATCTCTTACAGATTTTGGTATCTGGAAAAAAAACTTCCATTAGGGTGAAGTCAGGTTGAGTGGGACATCAGGTTGAGTGGGACACTTAAGGAAATTGGTATTGTATTGTCGTAATTTCGCAAGTCAATCACAACAGATGTTACTGGATTGTAGCTGTACATGTGCTGAACATAAAATAAAGGTTTTGATTGGTGTGACACATCTGCAGTGGGCGTGGTCTCATTTTTCAAATATGCTGAGCAGTTGAATGACATAGTAAGCATGTCGGCATATGGAAAGCTATTCTAAATGATAAGGCTGTGTGTCTGTAAATCTTTGTTCAACAACCTTAATTTTGGTGTTAAAATGAAAAGTGAAAAGGAAGGTTTTAAAAAATAATAATATTGTTTGCAAATTAGCACTGGATTTAAAAAAAACAAACAGATTTATAGCACTGTCCCACTCTACCTGAAACTATACAGAAGAGAGGGACAGAGGTCTTCAGTTAGAGTGGGACACTTTTTTCAGCTAAAAAACTGCACAAAATGACATTTAACAACTTGTCAAATGACACATTTAACAATTTACAAAATTTCAACATGATGCCAGGTAAAAACTATCAAGTTCATATTCTGAGCACTGGATGGCAGGACTGATAGCCCATGACCGTTTTATAACCACTGTGTTACACACACACTGTGTTTTTATTTTTATTTATTTTACCTTTATTTATAC
The DNA here is from genome assembly GCA_029718625.1 of Synaphobranchus kaupii. Classification (NCBI taxonomy): domain Eukaryota; kingdom Metazoa; phylum Chordata; class Actinopteri; order Anguilliformes; family Synaphobranchidae; genus Synaphobranchus; species Synaphobranchus kaupii. The sequence goes on from CM056379.1 coordinate 89,111,916, forward strand.
AGACTAGGTTGACACATGCTCTTTTGCAGCAACACCCTGTTAACGCCGCCCCCCCCCCCCCCCCCCCCCCAATTTGCCTAAGCTGCATGTTTTTGGAGGAACCTTTTGGATTGTGGGAGGAAACCGATGCGGACACGGGGAGAACATGCAAACTCCACACAGAAAGGTCCCATCTGGGATATAAACCCGGGACCTTCTTGCTGTGAGGCGACAGTGCTATCCACTGCACCACCGTGCCGCCCACACACACACACACACACACACACTTTCTCTCTCTCTCCTCTGTTAGGATCTCTCCCTCACATGGACACTGTGTACACAAACACACACACACACACACACACTCTCTATTTCTCCTCTGTTAGAATCTCTCCCTCACATGGACACTGTGTACACAAACACACACACACACACACACACACTCTCTATTTCTCCTCTGTTAGGATCTCTCCCTCACATGGACACTGTGTACACAAACACACACACACACACACACACACACACACACACACACACACACACACACACACACACACACACACACACACTCTCTATTTCTCCTCTGTTAGAATCTCTCCCTCACATGGACACTGTACACACTCACTTTATACCCTTTTAATAGCTATTCTTTGTTGAAATTATTTAAATCAAATGGTGATTAAAATAATTAATATTAATTAGCCTACCATTATTACAGTGCTCATTACATGTGAAAAATGAAAAAAAAAAAAGTTTGAAATCATTTTAATACATTTTATATTTGTATATTTTTTATTGTATTGTCTTTAAAAAATATATATGGTTGATTGTTGAATAAAAGCTTTTAAATTCATTATGAATAGTATGAAGCCTGTTTTACTAAATATAAAAGACTGTCCCCACTCTACCTGACTCCTTCCCGAAAAACTTTGCATGTTTGGCCCTGGCCCCCCCATTTCCGGCGCCCCTGACGCAGTCATCACTGGTTTTTTGCAGACTGAAATGATTACACGTGTCACATCTACGGCATTCGGGTTTCTATATAGTTTTCACGAAAATCGATGTTATTCTTTCGTCCCGGTGTTGTGCCGTATTATGCACCCCTGCCGTGGAATGCACCCCCTGGCGGGAGCGCGCGCGCTTACGTCATTCGGTTTGAAAAGTAGCCGAATTCGCTTCGTTTCATTATCGCACCAAAATAATATGAAGGAGGTATTCATATTATTGTACCCTAATGCTTTGTGAAGGATATCCTTGTTTTAAAGAGGGTAAACAACCTTCGATTTGATATAATTTGAACTTAAAACACGTAATTGATAACGTGTAATATTGGACGGAAATCCAGTTCTCTTATTGCACGATCGCGAATTCTGTGGTAATATAGCCCAGCTGTAATTACAAAATCAGCTGGAATTTCACTGTGGTTAGCCTGTATGTAGCTACTCGTAGCTGGGGAAATAACAGCTTCCTTATCCAGGAGATCCACTGTTATCAGTGCATATGCCATATATGCAAGTCAAATAGCTAAACTATTCTTGTAATGGATACTTGGCAGTACCCCAATGATCACCGTAAAGTATTTGTTGATGAATTTATTTAATAAAAAAGTATGTGTATATTAAATGTATTAAATTAGTTAATAAAAATGTATCCCCTATCTATCATTGACAATTGCAGGCTTAGACCCACCAAACACACAGGTAACATATATTTTTCCCCAAATGTATGCTGTGTGCAGTATGTCATGCTGGAGCCAAAAAGCTGCTGCATGTCCTGGCAAGGCTGCTTTTCCAGTTGCCTGAAATGCACCCCCTCCTAACTTTGGCTAGGAAGAACTCGCATCCATGAAACTCAAAACGGTAACTCGTTTTTGCTCCATATATATGCCCTAAAAAGCATTTGATGCTGGGGTCACCAGAAACATAATTACAAGGGGGTGCATATTCCGGCAGGGCTGCATTTCAGCTTGCCGTGAAATGCACCCCCTTCCTAACTTTGGCTAGGAAAATCTCACATCCATGAAACTCACAGTGGTAACTCATTTTGGCTCCATGTGTATGCCCTAAAAAGCATTTGAAGCTGGGGTCACCAGAAAAATTATTACAAGGGGGTGCATATTCCGGCAGGGCTGGATTTCTGCTTGCCATGAAATGCACCCCCTTCCTAACTTTGGCTAGGAAGGTCTCACATCCATGAACCTCACAGTGGTAACTCATTTTGGCTCCATATGTATGCCCTAAAAAGCATTTGATGTTGGGGTCACCAGAAAAATAATTACAAAGGGATGCATATTCCGGCAGGGCTGGATTTCTGCTTGTCGTGAAATGCACCCCCTTCTTAACTTTGTCTAGGAAGATCTCACATCCATGAAACTCACAGTGGTAACTAATTTTGGCTCCATATGTATGCCCTAAAAAGCATTTGATGTTGGGGTCACCAGAAAAATAATTACAAAGGGATGCATATTCCGGCAGGGCTGGATTTCTGCTTGCCGTGAAATGCACCCCCTTCCTAACTTTGGCTAGGAAGATCTCACATCCATGAAACTCACAGTGGTAACTCATATTGGCTCCATATGTATGCCCTAAAAAGCATTTGATATTGGGGTCATGTGGAGGGAAGTCCTTTACTCTCTCCTCATTAAGTTTAATTTGAGATGGGTTTTAGAGTGGAAGAATTCTCAAGATAAAGATGAAGGAAATAGCAGAATCTTCTATTAAATTTAATCTTTTATTAAACGGTCAAACGTTGATTCAACATGGGAAAACCACAAACCTACGCAGAGGATTCGGAATTCCCCGAACAAAAACAAACATTAGCTTATATAATATCATATAACTCCTCCTTTACGTTACTAATACTCCAATAATATGTGGTAACACCCTTTCATAATATCTTATTTTATCCAATAACAAATTAGGCAAAAAATCAATATGTTATATGACCTGTTCTTACCCTATGCGCTTGGGGGCACTCTTGATCTATCAAATAAAATTGTTTGTGACCTTTCCTCCTTTTAATCAGACCATGAAATTTACCTTAATTTCCCTTATTTTTTATTATTTTCCCACCTGTTCGGTCAGCATGATCTATCTTATCAGCTTAGTTATGGAACACAGGAGGAAAACATTCCTGTTTTGACTGGTGTGCTAGATGCCCTCGTCCTTGCTGACAGAGAGCTATCCTGCACCCTCTCACAACCCCCCATCTCAGTACTTTTCCACTAGATCTTGACTATTATTTAATTATTTATAAAAGTTTGCTTATAAGGCTTTCTTGGGCCCACAGAACAGTTTCACAAAATAGCTTACTTCCACATTCCCCCCTTTGAGACCATTCGGTCTCACACTCTCTTGTTGATACTTTGCCTGGTGGTGGGGTTATGTTATGACACTTGTATTGTATGATATTGTATTGTATGATAAAAATAAACATTTGTAGTTGATTAGTTTCATGCATAATTTAACTAAGTTAATACTTCCTCTAATTAACAGATGATCTATCAAAAAGTAAATATCAAAAATATCAAAAAGTTCATCAAAAATATCAAAAGTTAATCAAAAAGCTACTGTATTTAATGATTTTTAATGATCATCTTTTTGATTCGCTATAATTATACAAAGATTATATAAAAAGAATTGGATTATACTTGTAATGTCTTCTTCCTCTTCTTAGGAGCCCGTATTCTAAGAAGCCTGAGGAGAGGTTACTAGCACTTCACTCAGGCGTCTCCTACCTTCTTCGCCCTTTTCCTTAATCTATTTATGTGTCTGTTTTATCTATCCTAAGGGCCTTTAGTCAGTTGGGGCTTTATTATGTCCCCTTTGAGTTGTTCTTTTCTTCATGTAGTCAGTGTATGTAATATGTGTGATTATGGGGTGTCAAATGGATAAATCTATTCTGACTATTTATCATGGCTATGAGTGCTAATGGTAGTCCTTGTACTCATCTCATCCCTGTTTGCCTACATATTTTCTGTAATTTAGTTTTTAGAACCATTGTCGCTGCTCAGGGTCTGACAGACCCCGAATCTGGGGAAAATTTCTCTTGCCAAGGCTTTAGCTACAGTTTTAGAATCCGCATGCGCAGTGGGGAATGCTTCTACCCATCTTGAAAATATATCAATGAATATATCAATGATTGATCATATCTACATAGTCCATTACCAACTTTACCTTACTTCCTGACAAATTTTGCATCTTGATATCATGCTAGTATAAACCAATGTTTCTGTATTTCTCTCATCATCTCCCCCCTTGCAGAGTGGCCAACACCATGGGCAGCTCTGCAAATGACCTCTATTACTGCGCTTGGTGCGATTGCTTTCCCTGTACATTGCCGCCATATTCCTGTAGACTTATCTAACCCACATCCTCTATTTTCCCATTCCACCTTTTCTGACATTGTAGAAGCCTCTTGTGCTTCTACATTCAGAAACACCTGTTGATCTGCTGTAGGTCAGTACTCCAACTCCTCTGCTGCTAGTTTAGCAGCTTTATCTGCATAATCGTTTCCTGCTGACACAGGGTCTGTTCCGCCTGTATGTGCGCCGCACTTTATAATAATAATTTTTGTGGGTTGTTTCATGACCTCCAACAGTTCTTTTACCTCAAAAATGTTTTTTATACGGTTTCCCCCTGCAGTGAGAAACCCTCATCTTGCACATATTCCCCAAAATGTGTACTATATACCCCACAAGCATACGCTGAGTCACAGTAGATATTAACGGTGTGTCCTGTACCCCTTCTACAGACTCTTGCTAGGGCTACCAGTTCTGCTTGTTAGGCACTTGTCCCTGGGCTTAGAGCTGATTCTTCGATCGTTTGATATGTCCATGGCCCTTCTTGTCGTACTACAGCATATCTGGCTCTCCTTTTTCCTGTGTGGGGATCAAAGGATGATGAACCGTCTACAAAGAACACGTGGTCCGGAGCCACCAGTGGTTCTTGGTGTAGGTCTTCTCTTGCTCTTGTTTTCTGCTTCCACCATTCTTTCACATTCATGTGGTTGGCCTTCTTCTGGGGTCATTATTAATTCTGTTGGGTTCACAGCTTTGCCTCTGATAATGGTCAATCCTGGCTGTGTGAGTAGGATCTCATATCCTGATACTCTCCGATGAGTTAGGGACGATTTCCTTCTACTGAGTCCTCTTTTTACGGCATCTGGTCTCGTACTGTAATAGGCAATGGGTTTGTATCTTTCTTGCTCTTTTTGGGTCAGTACTGCTGTGGCAAACCCCCCTTTTTCTGCACAGAACAGGTGGAACTGTTTGTTGTAGTCTGGGAGTCCCAGAGTTGGAGCTGTTTGTAATGCTTGCTTAAGTCCAGTGAAAGCTGATTCTGTCCCTGTGAGCCATTCAATTTGGTGTCTTCCTGCTTTATTTAGGCACACATCTCTTAGTGGCTGTGCCATTTCCGCATAGTCACAAATCCACTGCCTGCAGTACCCCGTCATTCCTAGGAATCTCTGCATTTCTTTCACCGTTCTCGGTCTGGGCACCTTCGTAATTGCTTCAATTCGTTCTGCTGAAATACTTTTGCTCCCTTCCTTAAGAGTATGACCCAGGTATTGCACTTGTTCTTGACAAAACTAACTTTGACTTGGATACTTTGTGGCCTTTTAGTGTCAGTTCTTGTAACAGTTTCTTACTGTCCTCTTTGCATGCGGTCATACTTGGGCTGCATAGAGAAGGTCGTCCACGTACTGGATGAGAGTGCTTCCCCCCTTTGGCGCAAAGTCCGCTAGGTCATTTCTTACCATTTGATTGAATAGGCTAGGGGATTCTACATATCCTTGAGGCAGTCTCTGATAAGTGTACTGTTGCCCCCTGTATCTATTAAAAAGTTGCATGTTTTCCCTCTTATGAGAATATCAATTTGTGGTTAATTTGTGGCACAGCTGGATGTTATAGATAGCATTTCCTTTGCTTCACACTCTCCCTCTGCTCCTAGGGGTGTAGGATTCTCAAGGCATCCCTATTGAAGGGGATTCTGTTGGGGACTCAATCCCCATTGTTGTTGTGGCTGTTGTGGCTGCTGTGGCTACTGTGGCTGCCATCCCTCCAGCTGCTGCCCATACATGTTTTGCTGTGGGGTCATTGCTATCTGGTTCTCGGGTCCTTGATATGATGGCATTGGCGGGTACGATGGCCACCACCCAGGGTTTGCTCCTTGGTTCATGCGGCCTCTTGATTGGAATCCTCCTCTTCCTCTTCCTCTCTGACAGTTCCTGGCCCAGTGTCCCATCTTTCCGCATTTCCAGCAGTCTTTCTGCTGCCACTGGCCCTGGTTCGTCCATGGGAACACTGACTTTTGGAAATTTGGTCCAGCTCATTCGATGGATGGGCCCTGTCCTCCTTGGACTTGTTGTGAGGGTGGGGGTGCCTGTATCTGCTGGGTTATCACTGCTGCTTGAATTCCCTGATCTTCTTTCTCCCTTTCGGCTATCTGGAGAAGTAACAGTTTCTTCTTTAGAGATTTATTCTGCCCTTCTGAGGTCTTCATACTTTCTCTGTGCAGCTTCATGTGGCGGACAAGATGGGCTCTTTGTTTATCCCAATTCTCCTGGGAAAGCCCCACAACCTTGCTTAGGGCCTTTATCACTGGTTTGGGCAATGCTTTACACAACATGTGAAAGAACATTGTCGATGTTCCTTGTGATGCATCAAATGGCTGTCCCATGTTTGATTTCCATGTCTCCTCCTGTTGATAAAATCATGGATGTCCTCTCCTTTTAGTTCTGCACTCGTTATATCTGCAAGGCTTGATTTATGTGGAAACACTCCCCTCAACGCGGCCCACACACATGGTCTGTGCCTGCTGAATGCTTCCCCGTCCGTCTTGTGAGTGTCCATAATTCCTTTCAGGCCTGCCAAGTCCATTATTTCAGTGACCTGGTGCCCCACACATCTTACTAGTAGCTGCTTAACAACTCCCATGCACAAGGGCAGATGAGTCGTCTTCATCTCTACCTTTGCTATCCATGGCCCTGCTCCCTCTGTTATTTTTGGTAAATCCTTGACCATGTTCTCCAGGTCCATTGATGACCATGGGGTGTACTTAGTGAGTGGCTGTTGTCTCCCTGGTTGGGGTAGGACTTGCAATGGGGCCAGGAAGGTTTCTTCATCCTCTTCGTCTCCTTCTTCCCCTGGATTGTATCGATGAGGTGCTCTCCTTCTTCTGCCGCTCTTCCTGAGGATTTTGCTGGCACTGTTCCGGATATCACTACTGATATCGTAGACCTGCTTCAATTCTTGAACTCGTTGCTTCGCGCAGGAATGCTTGTTCTGCTTTTTTCACCTCCTTTAGGGTTTGTTTCAGCATTTCCTTTGTCACTTTCTTTTTCTTCCTTGTTGTACTGTCATCTGATTCTTCACTATCAGAGGAGCTTGATTTATCTCTGGGAAGGGCAGTTGACCTTAGTTTCACTTTCCATTTCATGTCATATTCTCCTCTCCTTGGGTCTCTTCCAGCTCTTCTTGATTCTCCTTTCGGTTTTGTTTCTTCTTCTCACATTTCTTCTTAATTTCTTCTTCTCACATCTCACATTCTCACACCTTCTCACTTCTCACATTCTCACACCTTCTCACTTCTCACCTCCCTCTGCTTCTTCCATTGCCTGTTGATATCTGGTGGCACATCCTAGCTTGCTGCTCCTTTCAGATTCACGTGCCCCCGACGACTTGACTGTTTCTTTCTTGCAACTTGTCATTCCCTGATTCTCTGGTCTGTCATGAGGTGTGTGGAGGCGTGGGAATGGTGTGCTATTTGCGGGATTTCCCTCGTTTCCTTGGCTGTCACTCTGGGCTGTCTCTGATTCTCCTTCCTCTGGGCCTGCTGCTGTAACTTTTGATCTTATTAAAATGGTTTCCAAATTACCTTCTACTTCCAGGGTCGCTTTCACTTTCACCAACTCTGGCCACTTTCACCAACTCACAGTAGTCTCAGGCCCCTGGCTCAAATCCTCTTGTTCCCCAGTGCTGTTCAATAAGGGATACAGGCCGCCTGTAGCTCCATTCGTGGGTCGCCATCCTTCTGGTGGTCGCTCTGATGCCGCTGGTTGGGGGTCCGCCTTCGGCTGGTGCCCCTCCTTCTTCTCCACAGTCGCTCTCCGTCTGAAAGACTAATTTTTCCATTGATTTAGATATGCTCTGTAAGTTCGCAACTTTCCTTTCCGGCTCTTACTCTCCTTACTACACAAAATTGTTTCCACTGATTGCAGGTATTGAAGCCCAAAAGTGCCTTACTTAGGCCATACCAAGCGACCACCTCTTGTCCACTTTTCCAATTTTTTCAGTCTTCTCATAGTCTGTTTGAAATAATTCACTCATGCAGGAGAGAGGTGTCTAAAGTCTCGCCCTTCCGCGTTTTCAAATCCTTATTTTTCTTTAGCCCATGCAGGCTTATTCTAGTTAACTGAAAGTAAAACTAAAACTGAAACTAAAAATTAAAAAAAAACATTTGAAAATAAAAATTAAAGTTACTTTTAAAACAAAACTGAAACTGTACTGTAGTGGTGCAAAACAAACTGAAATAAAAATAAAAATGAATCATGAATTCTTTTTAGTTTTAGTTTCTGATCCTCTTCCTGATCTGCGATCTGAAATCTGGATTGCATATAGAGTAATTTAAAACATTCAAAACCAATATTTAATTTCTCTCCCTCTAAATTAGAAAGTGAAATTAAAAACTAAAAAAAAAAAAAACTAAATGAAAAACTTACAACTATAATAACTTTGCCTCCATGTTTTCTTTTTAAAATAAAAAATAAAGTAAAAAAATAAAAAATAAAAAATAATAATAATTTATTTATTCTTAATTGATTTCTTCTTAATTGATTTCTTCTTCTTATTTTTATAATTCAGGGGACCACTCTGTTCTTGGTAGCCAGGCCTTTACCTTTAATCCTGTTAGTTCCCACTTAGTGACTGTGACTCGTGTGGCTCCTCCCCCTGAATGCCCCTGCTCAACTTCCCCTTCTACCTCTTCAGTTCTCAATTCCCTCACTGGGGTACACTCCAGCCAAACGGCTCTGTCTGCCCACCAGTCTAAACATATTTCAAATGTTTCTCCTGTTTCTACGGCCTTGGGTAGGAATTTATCAATCCCTGAATGGCAGCACAGAGATTTTACTCCATATAACTGTTCTCATGTTAATTATTATCCCACTGTATCTTTTCCCACAATAACATACACAATAACAGACACATAATATTTCCACTTTTCTAGTGGAGTACTATCTAAGTAAAACCCTGTTATTTACATAATTTCCTTCAGCATTATATACAGCATATCCAAAACAAATTCTCATATAATGTTAGCACACCTTGGGCCCTATCTTGGCGATCTTGGCGCTTAGTCTAAGCGCATGGCGCTAAGTCCATTTAGGGCGTGTCCAAGTCCACTTTTGCTATTTTAACGGCGTGTTTTCTTGGCGCTAAGCACGGCGCATGGCGCAACTGGGCTGAACCTAGTCGCTTCATTAATTATAGGTGTGTCTTGGGCGTGACATTCAATAAACCAATCAAAATGTCATATCCCATTCCCTTTAAAAGCCTGCTTTTCCACCTTGGCGGATTGCTTATGATGGCGAAACAGACATGCTCGTGCGTGTTTAGTGTGATCAAGGAATAGGCTAAATGGAGTATGATCAATATTATTCGGACTAACCATTAGCCTATGAGTTCCCGGTAATTCCAGACAGGGCTGTTATTTTACAAAATATGTGCGGTTAAATTTCGTTAAAAGGACCTGCAACAGCTGAGAATAAGCTATCAATGGCTTCAGTCTCACCTTAGAAAACGCCAAATTAGCCTGCTTGTTCAGCGAATTTCGTTTGATTATGCAATGAAAGTGTCAAACATCAATTCCAAGAGGCTGTTCTCAAAAGTTAATTAGGCTACCTGCATAGTAGGCTAATATTGATTAATAACATACATACCATTATTTTGCCTTAATGATGACACTAAATAGCCATACAATAAAGCTGTCAGGTTCGCAACCCATAAGTTCACGCATATTTCCCCTTGTTTAATAATGTCCTGTTTATGGAAATGTGACCAACCTGTTTTACTCATAGCGTAATCCTTTAAAACAATCCACTTTCCCAGGAAGACCGTTAAACGTGCAGAGAATGGCATTAAAATGAATTGTGAATTAATTGTGTAACGTGCTGCAAATTTGTTTTAGTTTCTAATTAGACGCTTAGTTCTCTTTAAAATCGTTTTGTTCAGTTAAGGAATAACGGGTGAAATCAGCTGGGTTTTAAACGGTGAGAGTATGGAAACCTGGTCACTGTAATTGAAAAAAATATGAAGGACGAAGAATAGCTAAGTTTACAATTTAGTTAACATGGTGACATCTCCGTTTTTTAACCATAGGCTATCGAAAAAAACCTTATGCACAGCGAATTCGCTGTAGCCTAGGCTATTTGAAAAACAATAAATGCAATATTCACTGGACAAGGTTTTGAACTTTTTTCAGTCACAAACCATTCTATTTACTTACAGGCTGTATTCATAGATAAACAGAGCTGTATTGTAATGACATCTGAAGCGCATTTTCAGAACTTAAATGTCCGTCTATTGCCGTGCGCGAGTTTTCCATTGAATGACAATTCACGCATTAGGTGCAAAGACAATTCGCGCATTAGGCTTGATAGCTATAGGTGTTATCAGCTCCTTTTTAATGGATAGCCATTGTCCCGTACCATCGCACATCGCCTGGATGTTGATGGAGTGGGCTGAGAGCAATGTAATGTGGCATTGTTTCCCTTCGCTGAGGGAAAGGTATGTGGACCTATGGAACCTTTTATTATTATGCATTTTTGATGTAGCCTACACAATAATAATATTTCACATTGTGATCTAGATATTTTAGTCATGCCTGTGCACGCCCCTGTGTGTAACAGACAGGAGGGTATGCGCGTTGTGCACACGCCTATGTAGACGCACTTATATGCGCCGTTAAAATAGCATGTAAACAACTGCGACATGACTTTAGACCAGGTTTGTGGTGGTTCTAGCGCAAGCGCTTTCTGCTGGCTCAAGATAGCAATACGCCAAAAAGAATCCTGGCCACTCCTCATCTTAAGACCAACACGCCCAGTTCACTAATGATGGCGCAAGAGTTACGCCGTCAAACATGCTAGTTTGACGGTGTAAGCGTTAGGCGCTATTATGGACCTAGCGCCGGGTGTAAGATAGCAAAGACACTTGCGTTTGCGTTAGCGCCGCTTTGCGCCGGGTGTAAGATAGGGCCCCTTATCTTTTTTCTATTGTTCTCCTGTTACAGTATTGTTTAATCGATTATGTTCAGTTTGATTGTACAACCCGTGCAATGGATCTATTTGTTCTAATTTGATTAATTGAGATATATGTATATACATATAGTACTATTTACAAAAAATTATAACAAAAACTATAGTATTATTAACAATAGTAAATTATTTGGCCACACAACATTACTTTTAAAAAAAAAATATATTTTTTAATTTTTTAATTTTCTCACAACACTGCTTCCCTAATTGTCCCTACCGTAATATAAGCAGTGGCAGTATCTTTCAACTGCTTCACTCTATTCACCGTTTGTGGCGGACTTTGAAGGGAAAGACGTCCCTTTACACACAACCTCTACGCGACCCACAACCCGGAATTGCTCAGTATTTCAGAGTTTTTGGTTAGCTAACTTGGAGCCCATTGCTCCCCCACAGTGTTGGCATACTCTGAGCTCAAACTTTTTCTCAGAGCTCAAACTTTTTCCTTTTTCTCAGCGCTCAAAAATCACAAAATATCACACAACACTTCTGCTTATTTCACTTCATCACAATAATTTTTCTACCTATTTATCCTATCTATTTACTTATTAATTTAAATTATTAAATTAAATTATTATATAATTAATCAATTAATCCACTCACCCCACTGGAGCCCCGTCACCGGTGTAGGACCACACTTGGGGCCAACGGAGTGCGGGGTAATTCCTCTCTGCAGACTTTTTATGAAAAAGGTGTCTGCTTACCTCTCACTATTGACCGGTCTCTAACTTGAAGATAAAACACCGCACGCCGTTGGTTCCCTCCTGCATCCTTCCCGGGATCTTGGAGTCCTGGCTGGCTTGCCAAATATGTGGAGGGAAGTCCTTTACTCTCTCCTCATTAGGTTCAATTTGAGATGGGTTTTAGAGTGGAAGAATTCTCAAGATAAAGATGAAGGAAATAGCAGAATCTTCTATTAAATTTAATCTTTTATTAAACGGTCAAACGTTGATTCAACATGGGAAAACCACAAACCTACGCAGAGGATTTGGAATTCCCCGAACAAAAACAAACATTAGCTTATATAATATCATATAACTCCTCCTTTACGTTACTAATACTCCAATAATATGTGGTAACACCCTTTCATAATATCTTATTTTATCCGATAACATATTAGGCAAAAAATTAATATGTTATATGACCTGTTCTTACCCTATGCGCTTGGGGGCACTCTTGATCTATCAAATAAAATTGTTTGTGGACCTTTCCTCCTTTTAATCAGACCATGAAATTTTCCTTAATTTCCCTTATTTTTTATTCTTTTCCCACCTGTTCG